>ML782112.1:892332-907278 GCA_009831015.1 Picea engelmannii | reverse complement strand
TCCATGTTCAACGCATTTCCTGATGTCTCACCTGTGCTTTTCCGTCGCATTTCCTCACTAAGGATAACACCAACAACATCATCAAATTTTAAAGTATTTGAACCAGAGACAGAGTTACTTACAGCCATGATCAAGCCATTCCAACTTTCTGGCAATGAGAACAAGATTAGAAGAGCCCTAACCTCATCATCAAATTCCACTTTTATAGAACTTAGTTTATTAGTAACCGTATTAAATTCATTTAAATGATCTGCAACAGAACCACCTTCTGAAATCTTCATATTAAATAATCTCTTCATTAGAAATACCTTATTCGATGCCGAGGGTTTTTCATACAATTTGGCCAACGCATCCATCAAACCCTTCGTTGTCTTTTCTTTCAAAATATTGAAAGCCACCGACGCTGCCAGACTCAGCCGTATCGTTCCTAGAGCCTTTCTGTCAAGAATCTCCCATTCTTCGTCCTTCATGGCCATCGGCTTCTTTTCTACTCCACTCAATGGTAGGAATAGATCCTTTTGATATAAATAGTCTTCCATCTGCATCTTCCATAACTGGTAGTTTTGGCCGTTAAATTTCTCGACCCTAAACTTTCCATCTTCCGACATTGCTCCCACTCGAACCAGGAACCCTCTTTTCCTGCGAGTTACCTTACGCTCTGATACCAGTTGTTAGAAAACCAGGACCGCGGAGCAATAAAATAAAACAAATGCAGAAACAAAACACAGAAGACACACAATACAAGAGAGACACAAATTTATGTGGTTCACCCAGTGTGGGCTACGTCCACCAGAGAAATTGCCAGGTCCTTCCTTTATTATTATCCAACAAATGAAGGGATACAACCTTTAGCAAAACCCGTTGTAACTTCCTCTTCTTTCTCTCACAGTCTCCTCTCTCAGAATACAATATTCACCATCATCCATAGCCACAATACATTTCCCTCATAAAAGAGGGTTGCCTTCTAGGGAAAAAAACCCTAACATAATCTCTATCATTAGATCTGCGACCTTATAATGAATGGTCCATATTTACAATGAAATTACAATATACTTTTACAAGGCATTTTTTTCTTTGGGGGCTTCGCCCCCAAACCCCCGCTGGGGGCCCGCTTGCCCCCAGACCCACCAGCCGGGGGGATAGGCCCCCCAGACCTCGCAGAGGGGGTACCCCCCCTCTGCACTCCCTCGCGTGGAAGAGTGTACATACTTCTGGGGTGTAAATACTTCATGGGGTATAAACACGGCTGAAAGCAAGGACCTCTGAATCAGAAAGATAATCAGGCTCCACAACCAATAGTTTTTACCAGAACAATTAGTCTGCCGAGAAGTATCTTATCAAACAGTGACAGGGGGCATCAGTAAGGAGCTGAAAGCATCCCAAAAGAAGTTATGGCCTACCTTCCCTCTCCAAGTTGGTATGTTTTCATTGTTAGACTTTGGTCACTCTAAAGTAGAGGTTGTAGCTCTAGAGGATGTCAAGTTGGTTGCATCGAGTTTAAAAGGCACGACCTACAAAAAATCATGGAGAACCACCTGGCCCAATACAACCTGAAGAAATATGTGCACGAGAACTCCCCACATGATGAAATATTCAAGGGAGTTTGGTCTTATGAAGAAGTACTAAACAGATTACAAACCTTGTCACCAGATCAACAGGCCAACTTCTTCAGTTTTCAAAGGGACAGACGAAACAACTTGCCGAAAGTGCTACAAGGAGAGTCCGTAGCACCTTCGTCTACACAGGAAATTGTACCTCCAAGTTTTGAGATAGGGAACTCTGGAAAACAGGATACCGAGGAAAACTCAAAGAACACTGAGGCTTTAACTCATAAATTGGAAGCTTCATTGTCAAATCCACTAGGCCCTCAGGAAAAGGCTCAGTTCAAAGCCTTCCCAAAGCAAGGACAAGATACATCTCCTTCTACACCAGCCACCTCTACGACCAACATTGTTGAGCAACAACTATCTAAGGAGATAGGTACCCCTATCATTTCATTGACACCGTTGCAGTTTAGTTTCAGAAATCCCATTTCCGAAGTCATTTTTACAGATGATATCACCCGAATTACACCTGAAGAGATGCCTCCTTCAGACTTCTTCTTCAGCAAGAAAAAGAGAGCTATCGTCAAACGATAAACACATCAGAAAGATGGAGCGATAGTCAAAAGGAAAAGAATGGTGTATGATGGATAGAACCGAGATGATTCAAAATTCACAAAGGAAATGGCAGGTTCATTAGGTGCCTTTTCCACTACAAATCACTGGTCTGTAGAAAACCTAGACGAGCAACTAAAACAGAGAAACCTGTTAGTAGGGAAGTTGCAGGATCAAATAATGACTATGGAATAGAATGTGAAGAACAAGATGAACCAAGATTTTGAGAAGATCAGAGTTTATGACAGGCATCAAATTCAACAGTTGCAAGCTAACTTTGAAGAGCTACATCATAATTCGCAGGCCAACAAAGGCTTGATCACTCAACAAGAGGAGTTAATAAAGCAATTGAAATCTAGGTTAGACTTGATTGAAGGGAGATCAGTAGAGATATCAGCTTTTCGGACTCAAGCACTTGAGGTAAATGAAAAACTAGAAATAGCCCAACAAGATCTCTTCATGAAGGTCGATGCCATCCAAAAATACTACCATGTAGTGGAACTCACTCTAAAAGATATCTATATTAAAGAAAGAGAATCTCACTCAACTCGAGTTAAATTTCAAGAGGTCGTCTTATTGGTACCAAAGGATGATGTCTCATATGTTCATCGAATTTCCTTTTCAGAACAAATAAAAGGTGATATGTCTTTAAAGGCATGGGAAACAAATCTAGTAGAAAGAAAAAGACTTTCCATAGAGGTAAATGAAGCTTGTCTAGAAGCGTTGGCATCACTAGACAAAGGACTAATTGATTGTGAAGGAAATGTTATTTCTGAAGCCCTAGTTCAAATTGATATAGAAAAGAACCAATATAATTCCAGAACAAGTAAAGAAGAAGCTCTGATGGCCATCCAAAATATGAACCAGATTGATCTCCTTCAAATAAATAAATGGATAGTAAACCCAAGCTTACAGTTACAGGTCACATTTCAAGGAGCAAGAAAGATACAAGAAAAACCACCTCAGGTAGAGAGGAAGTTATACACTTTCGAGGTGAAGGAAGCAACTAAACCTTCAAGGTTAGTGATGCAATTATTGAGTAAATGCATCCAATGTGTTGAATATGGGAAAACAAGCACATATAGAAACAAATAAGGGAACATGCACATGTTATTCACATATTTGAGGGACAGATGACAGTAAACAAAAAAGGGCTAGAAATGTGTTCTAAATCATCAAGAAGATCAGATGACAGTTGTGTCCAGGCTAAAGAATGAGTAAAAGAAATGTCCTTGCTAGTAGATGAAGAGACAGAGGAGAACGCTAGTGGAGCTCCTCAGATTTTACATTTTGTTGCCTTATTCAAAAAACATTTTCTATTTTTAATTATAAGAAGTCCAACTGTTTTGAGTTGAGACAGTTTGTATAATAGATAGATTCAAGATCTATCAAAGGTTGCTTCTTGTCGATTGTAATAGAGAAAACTCTCCTTATTGAGTATTAATACAAGTGCAGACAGAGATTCCAAATTTTGTTTAGTTTGGGTTATGTGGTCCTTCTGTTTTTCCCATATCTCAGCATTTCTTTAAGCATTTCCTTGATAAATATTTGATTTCAATTTAGTACAACAAATATTGTAATCGTATTGCATCAGTAATTTAATGAGCAAGCAATTTTTCCTCTGCATTTACTGTGAGTAAATCAAGACCTATGAGCTGTGTGGATTACTATATTTTATACTTTATTCAAGGTTACACTATCCATTTTATTCTATTGCAACGAGGTGAGACTCTTCAGCAATTGATGCCTTTCTTTGTTTTACAATTTTTGTATTTTTCTCTCATACCATTCGATATTACAATTTTGACTCAGACATGAAATACAGCCTCTGCGCTGCGATACTGTTAATTTCATTTATGGATTTTTTCTCATATCACTAAGGTAGAAAAAGAACCTCTAAAAAAACTCTCTTTAAACTTTATTGATTCTTGAAATTACTCTTTGAGCCTTAAGTTTAATCTCAGGAACAACAGGGTGCTTAGGACCTATTGATTGTGTTGCAAGTGTTATGCCCAGTTCTGGTTGAATACGAGGATGTGATCCAAATAGACCACCATAAAATATTTTTTGAATGGTCATAAGATATTATCCATCATCCTCATGAATGTCATTGGATCATTAGTCTAGCCAAAATGTGTGACCAATCACTCAAAAAGGCCTTCTTTATATTTGAAGGTTTTCTTCCATACATCAGTTGATTCTATCAAAACCTGGTGATAGCCCAACTTCAGATCGATCTTGTTAAATAACTTTGCACCCTTGAGCCGATCAAGAAGATCATCAATCTAGGGGATCAAGAATTGGTTCTTGATAATGATTTTATTCAGGATTCTATAATCAATACAGATCTTCCAGGGCTCCCACAAGGTGAGTAGCTTGGTTGAATGTGTCCCTTGTAGATGAGCTCATGATTTTGATGCTTTATTTCCTCATCCTCTAAAAGGGAGTATATTTATATTGGACCATTGGGTAAAGGAGCACCGAGTATCAAATCAATGGGATGTTTGACTTGGTAGTGCAAAGGCACCCCTACATGTGAAGCGAAGAGTTCTATGTATTCCTCTACAAGCTTGTTCACCTATTTCTACTATGTAGAGAGACCATGTGTTGAATTTGTGGTGGTCGTAGTGGCCTCTCTTTCACCTTCTGACTGAACAATGAAGAGGACAAACTTCGTAGTCTGTGAGATTAATTTTCGGCACTGTTTTTTTGAGATCAATGAAAATGTAGTAGTTAATTGATTCTATCAAAACCTGGTGATAGCCCAACTTCAGATCGATATTGATAAATAACTTGGCACCCTTGAGTCGATCAAGAAGATCATCAATCTAGGGGATCAGGAATTGTGTAATAGACCAGATACAAAAAGTATGCAAAACAGAAATAAAATGCTAGAAATGGAAAAATAATAGCAATATAACCAAAATAATCACCACAATAACACTGAAATGATATAAGAATAACAACAGAAATAGCACTTTGATTCTGAGAGAAATGTTCATGGGCCTCTTCGAGGGGGCAGCCTCCAGTCGAGCAGAGCTCTATTACAATAATCTCCAAGCTAGGGTTCTCATACCCTCGACTCCTATTTATACTAAATATGTCTATCAAAAGAAGCATTTAGAGGAAGATCATTCTAGAAGTGAAAGATTCTATTAGGTCTTCTTACATTCGACTTATTCTATTTTATTGCAAGGCCTTATTAATATTGACCTTTATTACATCTGAATATATTGTTCCTCCTATGTGCGGGTTAGGACCCTAACATGTCCTCCCCCTTAAAAATAGCCTTGTCCTCAAGGCTTGAGATTTGGAAATTGCTGTAGAATGGTAGTTGGTTCCCAAGTGGCATCTGCTAGAGTTGTATCTTTCCACTGGATTAACACTTCCTTGATGGTTCTCTAACGTAGGCGACACTCATGTTGGTCCAAAACTGCTTGTGGTTCTAGCCAAATGAATCCTTCTTCAGCTAACTCAGGAAGGTTGGTTTGAATTTGGCACTTAGTTTCGATCACCTTCTTTAAGCAGGAAATATGAAAAACAGGATGTAGCTTCGAATGATTGGACAAAGCTAATTGATAGGCCACTTGTCCCACACACTTGAGAACTGTATAAGGCCATAAAATTTGGGTGCTAGCTTCTGACAATGCTCGGCCTTAAGGGAATTATTCTTGTAAGGTTTCAGGCAAAGAAACACCTGATCCCCTTCTTCAAATTGACGTTCAGAGTGACCTTGATTTGCTTGTTTCTTCATGCAATTTTGTGCCATGACCAAATTATCTTTGAGGGTACGAAGAATATCCTCTCGAACTATAAGTGTTTGGTCAACTTCCTAGACCTTCAAGACACCAAGTAAGTATGAGACAACTGAAGGTGGCTTCTGTCCATATACCGCGTCAAAAGGATTAATGTGTGTAGGTGTATGGTATGAAGTTTTGTACCACCATTCAACTAGGGGTAACCATTGAGCCCACTGATTTTGCTTTTCTGAGGAAAAACACCTCAAATATGTTTTCAAACACTTGTTGACAACTTATGTTTGACCATCAGTCTGGGGATGATAAGCTATACAAAGATGCAATTGGGTTCCTTGTAGCTTGAACAATTCTTGCCAAAAATTGCTTGTGAAAGTGGGGTCGCAATAAAAAACAATGGAGTGTGTTATTCCATGGAGCTTGAAGACGTGATCCATGAAAAGTTGAGCCACCATGGATTCTTTAAACGAGTGTTCAAGAGCACAGAAATGAGCATACTTGGAAAGGCGATCGACAACCACCATGATGACTGATTTATTTCTCGATTTGGGTAAGCCTATAATAAAATCCATAGAGATGTCCTTCCAAATAGTAGGTGGAATCGGGAGCAGTTGTAGTGTTCCTGAAGATTTGACTGTTTCTCCCTTGTTGCGTTGACACACATCACATTCGGACACAAAATTATGAATGTCTTGTTTCATACCATCCCAGAAAAAAGAACGTTTGATCCTATCATAGGTTTTGGTGAACCCGGAGTGCCTGTTGTCGATGTAGCATGAAGCTCATAAAGTACTGTGGATTTAAGCTTTGATTGTTTACTTAAATACAACCGGACTTTGTATCGAAGCTCATCATGGAGCCAAGAGTACCCTAGGGAAGCTAGAGCATTAGACTGCAATTTTTGGATCAACTGCGGACTTTTGGGATCTTGTAGCCATTCTTGGTGAACATCTTGGAGCCAATCTGGTATAATGAAGGAAAGAGGAAAAAGGGATCCTTCATCTTCATATTTGCGGGAAAGTGAATCCACAACCACATTTTCTTTGTCTTGCTTTTAAATGATCTCATAATCATAGCCAAATATCTTAGTTACCCATTTTTTTTTCTCCAGGGAGGAAATGCGTTGTTCCAAAATATACTTGAGGCTTTGATGATCTGTCTTAATTTGGAACCATTGCCCCAATATATAAGGGTTCCACAAATCAATGACATGCAAAATAGCCAACATTTCCTTTTCATAGATAGATTTGCCCAGATTTTTTTCAGATAGTTGCTTGTTGGTAAAGGCCAAAGGCCGACCCTCTTGCATAAGGACATCACCAATTCATTTCCCTGAAGCATCACATTCCAAGAGAAAGGACTTTGTGAAATCAGGAAGGGTCGGGACTAAAGTGGTGCACATGGCCATTTTCAAGGTTTGAAAAGCTTCAGCAGCAACTGGAGTCCAAGTGAAAGATTTATTTTTTAGGAGAGCAGTGAGAGGTGTTGCAATCTTTCTATAACTCTTAACAAACTTGCGATAATAGCCTGTTAAGCCCAAAAATCCACACAAGCTTTTGAGATTCATTGGGTGAGGCCAGTCTTGCATAGCTTCAATCTTTTTAGGATCCACCCTGACGCCATCCTTGCCAACCATATGACCCAAGTACTCTACTTCTGAGGTGCCAAAGCACATTTAGACTGTTCCAAGAAAAGTTGGTGCCGAGAGAGTAGATGGAGAACTTGATCCACATGAGCAAGATGTTTTGTCCAAATATTTCTATAGATGAGGATATCATCAAAGAAAACTAAGACAAAATGACGGAGCAAAGGACAGAAGACATGATTCATGAGGCTTTGAAGGTGGTGGGGGAATTACGCAAGCCAAAGGGCATGACCAGAAACTCATAGTGGAACTCATGAGTTCTAAAGGCAGTCTTGGGAGTGTCTATCTCTTTCATACGTATCTAGTGGTAGCCCGAATATATTGTTCTTCCTATGTGTGGGTTAGGACCCTAACAAATTGGTTCTTGACAATGATTTTATTCAGGGTTATATAATATATATAGATCCTCCAGGGCTCCCATAAGGTGAGGAGCTTGGTTGAATGTGTCCCTTGTAGATGAGCTCATGAGTTTGATGCTTTATTTCCTCATTCTCTAAAAGGGAGTATATTTATATTGGACCATTGGGTAAAGGAGCATCAAGTATCATATCAATGGGATGTTTGACTTGGTAGTGCATAGGCACCCCTACATGTGAAGCGATGAGTTCTATGTATTCCTCTACAAGCTTGTCCACCTATTTATACTATGTAGAGAGACCCTGAGTTGGAGTTGTGGTGGTCATAGTGGCCTCTCGTTCGCCTTTTGAATGAACAATGAAGAGGACAAACTTCGTAGTCTGTGAGATTACTTTTCGGCATTTTTTTGTCGAGATCAATGAAATTGTAGTAGTCAAAACTACCTTGGGTATTATATAGAGATGACGCCCCAAAGTGATAATGACACTTAGGGGTTGAGACTCATAAATAGAATGATGTTTACACATATAAGGTTGTCTTAAACAAATGTCACTAACTTTGAGTGTGACAACATCGCATAAAAACTCATCTTTGAAGGGCTTGGTGTCGTACGATAGGCGATACTGTTGGCTGATGTGAAGGTATCTTCCATAGATAAACCAAACAAGGGTTATGGTCAGGGGTGTGGCATCGTTGGGGAAACATTGATTATTTTGAGTGGCATTCATCAATGTTGTGCCAAGGGATTTTGTGAAACTCACACCATTTTCCATTTTCCTTCATCTTCATGTTACCCTTCTTTTCCTATAGCTTCAACTAAATGTCTTGTAGTTGGACTTCCTTGTTATGTCCCTTGTTCTATGAGTTAGAGCCACATTTTCCCTGCTTCTTTTTTTGTGGATTCGCAGACCTAAACTCTTTCTTATTTCACTACTTAATTTTCTTCTTGATTTTCACAGCATATTGATAAGTGGCTCCCACTGAGGAGATGTCCAAGAAATCCATATGTGTTTGAATGTACCTGTGTAGGCCACTATTGTACTTCAGAGCTAGGTGTCGCTCGAAGTTTCTAAAACCCAACTATCATCATAAGGTATGGAATATGTTAGTGTACTCTAGTATTGTCTGGTCCAGTTCCTGATGCATAGTCATCCATCTCATGTACTGGTCATCATAGTTTCCAACAAGGTATAACTCCTCCTTGAGGGAATCAACAAAGCCCACCCAAGTGGGTCATGACCCGAATTCCATAGACTTTTCTTCGTTATGTCTCTCCTGGTAACATTCCCACCTATTTGACACGGTGGAGGGATTTAAGGAGAGAGAAGGTGATCTTTTTAGTGTCATATCTTTTTTGAATAGAGTAATACCCTTCTAAAAGATTCATCCATTTCTCTAGAGAATTTGCATCTATATATCCTTCAAATAATGGGATATCAAATTTAACTTGTACCTTGAAGGGTGTCACACCTCCTAAATTCCTACTTGTTGAAGTTGCCTCGCCTATTATCGACAATTGTAGAAGGATCTAGGTGAATTTTTCTATCATCTCATTCCGATGTTACATGAGGGATTACTTAAGAAAATTTTTGAAAGGATATCCTCTGCCATCTCTCTTTTCTTCCACCATGGGAGGTTACTTGGGCCAGTGACAGCAGTGATCCCCAAGTGAAACTAGCTCGGGACCCAACTCTCTATAACCTAACCTCGTCAGGGACATGCACCAAGAAATAAAAGTGAGTAGACTGCTCTGATACCATTGATCCATATTATATTGAGAATGAAATGAGATACAAAAAAAACTGTAGCACATAACTCAGAAATATAGTGAAACCCAACTAATATTAATGAATGAAATAACATAATATTGTAGAACACAAATTGGCTATAATGGTGGTAGCTTATATATGAAGAGAAAGAGATGTTGGTTATGCTCATTCATAGATATATAATACAGTGGGCCGCAAGAATGGCCTTTTATCATAAAGAAAGAACCCTTAAGGTCCAAAACCCTAACCCTAAGAGGTGAAGCTCCAAAAGGTTTGTGGGACCCAAGGTGGTTAGTTGAGGCATCAACTTCCCAGAGGTGCAACTTTTGCATACAATCTCCATTTGGGGCATTTAATAGCTCATTGGAAATATCTAATCAAGAAATACAATCATTGGTAGGCATTGGGTATTCTATGTCAACCCTCCCCGAAAGGCCAAAAAGCATCGTTGAGTGCCTCAAAACAACCCCGAAAGTTTAGGACCCAAAACTCATAACAAAAAAAGCCAAGATGGAGAACCATGATGAGTTAGTGGGAGTGGTTGGTGGCCATTGATATCCACCTGTATTAAGAAATACCCTCTCAAACCTTATTCTTTTGTTATGACAGTGTAATAACCCAGGTTATCGTCAGGTTCTAAATGTACATATGTTTTTATAGGTTGTTGAGTAGGTATGGTTTTTGAGCAAGAGCACCTATGTATATATGTTTTTGTACAAAGTTCTTGCATGATATTAGGTCGATGTGCTTGTATCCTCAAAGGATAGTGAGCCTAGAAATTTAAATTGTAATCATACTCTGGTATATTAATAAAAATACATCAATGTTGCAGACTAAGTTAGATAAGAGAGTATGGGGGCCTAAGACTCCACGAGAGGGAATGGGGCTAAGGGATTAGGAAGGGGATTAATCAAAGGGGATAAATCAAATATTAAATTAATCCTAAGTCATAGCCTAAGTATTAAGTTATGATTTTATCCTAAGTTCTCAAGTTGGAGAACAAGTTCCCAAGTGGTGAGTGAGTAATTCTTTGAGTGCCACTTCTAAAAAAGAAAACATGCATATTTAAAGTTTGGGCTTAGTGAGGAAGTCATCATTCTTGGTCATTCTTACCATTTCTTGTGGGGTGTGATTAGAGAATCCATTGTAACCCTATGACATTGTGAACCCTGTAAATCCTAGGTGGATTTTTGGTGTACAATTCTCCTTGGGTTGCCTTGGGGAAGGATAGATCCCTGGAGGGAGAAAGTTTAAACTAGTTTTCCATAGGTGTGAGGCTTGGAGGGTGCCTGAGGACTCCCTTATATCAACTGGAGTTCCTGGAGCAGCTGTTTCTAATATTTCCTGGCTAACGGAAGTGGGACAACCCAAGGGACTTCAATGCAGACAAGGGGGTGCATTTTCTTGGTTTGTTTAGGATGATGTGGAATGAGAGGTTGTAGTTTGGAACCATTGTTGGAGTTGGTGCCTTGGCCTATTCATAGTTGTGATCATTGTTTGACCATAATTGGCTTAGGGTATCCTTTTCCTTGTTGGATTTATAGCCCCAAATCGAGGGTGACCTGCTATTGAGAGTGTTAGAGCAGCAATGTCTATGGTTGGGTGGAACATCTAAGGTCTAAAACCAGTCGGTGATTTTATATAAAGATAAGTTCTATGTTATGTGCTTATTTTCTTAGTATTATGTGTATTTATGTAACATACCCAAACCCTAAGTATCCTTTTGAGGGATGGGGTGTTGGAATTTTTGCTTTTCTCAACTAATCTAAATTTCCTCTTAGTTAGCTCCATCATCTTCTTCCCTTTGAGAGATTTACAATGGTGGTAATTTCACTCAAAACTTAGCTCTAGATCAAAATTTATGGTCTTCCGAAGTTATATGGTTTTCGACCTCTATACCACTGACACATGGCGTCCATGTGACACCTTGACACACTTGTCACTTGACATGATGACTACATTTCACCTATGTGGTGCATGTAAATTTTTCCATGAGGAGGTTCCACTCCACACAGGACCATCGTTGCTATCACTCAGACTTTCTACTAGTACCCTCTTCACTCACCTCCTCCGAATACAGTATCGAAGGATATTCCCTTTCGATGGCATCCTTTCGTAGCTAGAACGACTTGAGCAGTTTAATTGCTCTGAAATCAATGTATCGAGGTATATACCCCTCTCCTTGATGGATGGTCATACACATAAGTCGCAATCTCCTGATAAACAATTGAGATTGATTGGGGCCTAAGATTCTCCTGCCTGGTTGACCCCACTAGACACATCCATTGATGGGTGAGTGACACTCGTCACTCTAAATTTACTCTGTCTAACCCAGTTGGCATGCCACATCAGCCATGTTGTTATGGTTTCATTCTTTTTTACTTAGACGGGATTCATGACAGATCGATGGCTATCAAGCCATCTCTCCATACCTCAAACTACAATCAATATCTCCCCCCTATCGAACTCATGCTCTTAATACATCGTAGGAATACTCTAAATTCTTCATAGTCACACTCTGAAAACAGTCAACACTGGGTCAACTCGACTCACAATCAATCCAGTCACCTAATCATCTATTGACATGCGCCTTCGGACAGACGCTCCCTGTCATATCTTTTCGTTACGACTTACTAGTGGGACCCATAATGATCAACGACTAGGATCCATCCCTTCTACTTCCATATCTATGACTCATATGGGCACAATTTTGGGGTCCTTCCTTCAGAGTTATTCTCAAAGTATATGATATTTCTTTCCGAAGACCTCACTCTGAAAGATTTGTTTCAGAGTCTCTCGTTCAGATTCCATCCCATGACATCTGAGGGATCTCTCCGATGTGGTGACTTTGAACATCCCACCGATCAATGGTCACGATCTCTTCCGATCAACGAATGTGATGCTTCGTTGACCAACACAGGGTTATGAAATCATAATTGTCCACTCTAAGGACTTAGCCCTTTTTCAAGTTCTGGAAGACTTCAATTTCTGACTTTCGAGAACTCAACATGATTTTTTGGCCTTTACAAACTATCAAACTTAAGTTTAAAGTCTTAAATTATTTGTAGGCTCTCCACACCATGAGCATATAAGATATTTATGTAGGTAGAAGTTTGTATCTATTCATTTTTATGATTTAACCAAGAAAAAATATGCATCACAACATAGCTCATCATACAACATTCAAAATCATAGATTAAGTATACAAAAAAGATCTTGTATTTAGACATTCATATGTGATATCATACAGTTTTTCTATTCCTGAGCATTCACATAAATCATTCACAGTCAATTTCAGTATAGATGAACACTTATCTGATAAGAAAATAATCTAATCCAACTGACTCAGAGATGACACCTCTCCTCCAAACCTTAGGCCTTTTTGTAGAGCCACTTCCTACAACATGCCACCCCCATGATAAGCCATGATACCACCAAGGAAATTGACTCAGCAGGGTCTCAAGTCTACAATGATCCAAGAATGTTACTCTCCTTCTTCCTCTGACATAGTAGAAGTTACCACCTCCCACTGAGATTGGGATCTCTACAAGTTTATCAGGTGGTTTCTCAACTGAGTTTCCTTTGCACAAGGGATTCCCTTCACTTCTCAATAGTCCCTCAACGGCCTCCCCTTACCAGTGTCAATTTCTATCCAGTAAGCTCCAAGCTACAACCCACTATTGCTCCATTTTGAGAATATGGGTGTTATCACTGAAATTTCATCTTCAAATGGTTACAAGAATTCAGCATCGTCAAACAGTTATGAGGTCATCCATGGACCCAAATTAACACAAAATCATTCCCAAAGGGTCAAAACTATACAAATAGTGAAAAAATTAAAGGGTGTTATGAAGACACCTGGCGCACGCGCACATGCGCGAAACAGGAACACAGAAATCGTGCACATGCACACGATGCCCGACTGTTGTCACAAAAAGCCACGCACCTAAGAAACGACACATTTATGAGAGTAGTCGACATCCCACCCACTTCTGGTTCAGCTTCCAAGTTGATTTGACACTCAAATATGGACTGGATTCGACTGGGTGGCTGGTCAAAGACTTAGAAATGCCCTAATTAGCCTCTTTACACACTACAAACTAGTTGGACAATAACTCAAAGGAATGCTATAAAAAAGCCATGGATACATTTCATTTTTCAAGGAATTCATAGCAAAGTTATGCTGCCATTATTATCTTCAGGAATCTTCTATCCTTGCCAAGAGTATACTTGCATCATTGCATTGGGCAATCCATCTCACCCCTTGAGTGGATTAGAAAAGAATTCTTTCACCATTTTCATTTTCATTTTCAAGAGTTGTAAGAAGAGCTTACTTGTGGGGGTCCAAGAGCCCTCCCTTGGAGGAAGAAGGGACTCATAGTCCTCTTGCTTCTCGGTGTTTTCTTTCACTAATATCATCCTTATCATTGGAGACATGGGTTTCATTGTTTCTTTTGTCCTTATGTCCCTATGTTTATCAATTTAGTTGTTATTTTATTTCTTACTTATTGTTTTATGTTTCCTTCTCTAACCCTTTTCCTTGTAGTTTTCCTGCTTAGCAAACCCAACTAAGCTTGCAAGCACCTCTATTTTGCTCACTAAGGTGACGAAAGAGGTGTAATAGATTGACGACTCCACTGGGGAAAGGTATCAATTTCCTACCCCATTTGGGTTTTTCTAGCTCTTCTTTTGGTTTATTTAACTTGCAGGTGCATTAACCGGCCTAAGCTGACTTGCCAATCATCCAATTCCAAGGTGAATTGAGAGAATTCCATTCGAAATTTTCTTTCACGGTCGTGTGTCACCTGTGCGTAGGTTTTATGGCCCACAGAGGCGCATCATGTGCACTTGCGCCCAAATCACAGTTATGTTCTGCGCATGTGCACCCATTAGCGCGTTTCGATCTGTGCACATGCGCTCTGTGCGCCTCTGTCTCCATTGAGACCTGCACACCTGTGCAAAAAATTTTACAATGTAAGGTTCTTGAGATTTGGTGAAGGCCATTAGCCTTCTTAAAAGTGATTTTATGCATGTTTTAAGCTGCACCATGCTTAGGCCCCTCTTCATATAAAAGGGTTAGTCAAAACACATAAGCACTTAAGGGGTTAAAATCATTATTCTCTCTTTTGCTTTCATTTTCGCCACATGGATGGCTTGTTTTGGCTAAAAATATAAGTTGGAAATCATTTGTAATCACATTTAACTTGCATTGGGACTAGAAGTTGGATAACAATCGCTTAGTATGCTCTTCTCTCGCGCCTCCA
>ML782112.1:879086-892282 GCA_009831015.1 Picea engelmannii | reverse complement strand
TTTCGCCACATGGATGGCTTGTTTTGGCTAAAAATATAAGTTGGAAATCATTTGTAATCACATTTAACTTGCATTGGGACTAGAAGTTGGATAACAATCGCTTAGTATGCTCTTCTCTCGCGCCTCCAAGCGACCTTGAGAATGAGAAAAAGATTGTGAAGCAATTTCATCTCCCTTAAAAAGATTAAAACCTTTAGGAGAGGACAACAACCCTTCTTGGGACTCCTCTTAGTTTATTGTTTCAAACACATCTTAATATTGTAACGGGCCCATACATGCCCACATGTCACAAAGATAAGATAGTGTTGAAATTTACTTTCTTAGCTTAAATCACTAGGGAAGTTTAAAGGTTTTGTAATGAGCTCATACATGGCCACATGATCACAATCTAGAATAGTTTCAAAGTTTTTCTTAGATTACATCACAATAGGGAGTTAAAGGAATAGTAACGGACCCACATGTCCACATGCTAGCTTCCTAGGGACTTTTGAATTATGCAAGGTTGTACCAAAGGCACTTAGTTAATTAGGTAATCAACACTTGTAAGGACCAAGCGAAGTCCACATGCAGCAAGGTGACACCTAATTCATTAAAAAATTGGCACACTTTCACTCATTCACACACAAAAGTCACTTATCACTCACATAGCTTCTTCTTGAAACGTGGAGGTCAAAGTAAGTTTCCTCCAAAGGGATTATGAAACACCCCACCCTTTTCTTGACGAAACTATCCACTCCCATTTAATGTCAACGAGGTTGGTTCACACCCCAACCTCTTAAAACAACTACATCTAAAAAAAATTCCTAAAAATTCACTAAGTTTTCCTCCACGGGAGGTGCCAAAAGAAATTTTTTAGTCTAGGTAGAATTTTGGGGATAGGCATCCAAATAGCTCCCCGTCATCTGGTTCTCACATTGTCAAAACCATAGCAGTTGTCAAATAGGGAACTAAAAATCCTCCAAGTCAAGTGTTCCTAACACCATAATGCAGGGAGATACCCGTGAAGGGTTGAAGGCCGAGGTCCAGTTGTTCTGTGTGTCCCCCCTTGAGGCACCCATCTCTTGGACGGGATCCAGCCCGTGACCCATTTCTGAGGCCGAAAATCTAAATGATGCACTTTGATCGAGGTACCTAGTGACCAAATTTTAAGACATCTACCCAAGTGGCAATTGTGGGCTGCAATTGCACCTTAATCGGATTTTGTGTGGCTATTGGGAAATATTTCCAGCTCTTTCGAGATATGCCCCCTTTACCCCTCATTATAACCGATTATTTCATCCTTCACTAGTTTCTCTTCCAGTAACTTCAAACCCCACTGTTGAGTACTATTGGAAGGTCCAATGCTATTTGAGAGGAAGGACATTACATCTTTTAGGACACGAGCATTTGTTTTCTTTGATTCCCCATGTGGAAAAAACCCACTTATCCACATATATGCTTCTTTTTCAAAACACTTTATGTATGACACACTTGTGATTACATTTTGATTTTGATATATATATTGTGTAAAGTTCAAAATTTGCAGCAAAGGCTTTTGTTTCTTTATTACTCTCATCACCATTTGCACACATTCATTCAACTAGTTGCACATCATAAGGGACCCAAAGAATCCTCGTCTTAGGGGGAGTGTCTGGTCTTGCCCACTCATCAACACCACTGTCTCATACTTCAGTGAATGCCACTATCCTAGGATCAGCCTTGCTTGGTTCCACATTACTTGGGTCCACTTCCCAAGGTCCTTCGTCCACTCGCTCTCCTTTACATGGAAGCGGGGGCCAACTTCCTCTCAAGGGGAAAGTACCAACCCACCTAGTCCCCCTCCAAGGTGGGTCAGGTTCACAACACACTCACACCATGGTGGGAGCTAATCCTCAACCAAGACTCCTGATGCCATATTTAGCCTCTCTTAACATACCAGATCTAAGAAAACTCACCAATGATCCTATATTGCATGACCCCACATGGCCTGCAATGTCCACCAAACTACCTTCCGACATCCCCAAGTTTGAAGGAAAGACAGGAGATGACCCTGCCAACCATGTCATGACTTTTCACCTATGGTGTTCTTCCAACAACATTATGGATGATTCCATCAGACTACGATTATTTCAATGAACACTCACTAGCCCATCAACCAAATGGTATGTAGATGAAAAATTAGGGTCCCATGCGACTTTCGAGTCCTTAGCCAAAGCATTTTTTACCTTCTTCCAATTACCAATCGGCCATGACAATGGTCTAGAACTACTCTCTAATTTCAAACAAACCTCATCCACACATATCGTTGATCACATTCACGAGTGGCATAGGCGACGTAGTTTATGCAAAGCAGAAACCACCAAACAATAGTGTCTTGACTGGTTTCTTAGATCACTTGTCTCTCTCCTCAGTAAGGATGTAGCTTCCACCTTCCCTCAATCAAAAGAATAAGCCATCAGTAAGGCTCAACCATACAACCTCATCTATTCACAGTCAGGGTACTTATACATTGTACTCCCTGATCTCCCCAAACCTGTGCCATTTGGCCAAGAATAACCTGGAAAGTCTCACTCAGCAAATAGATTGATTGGTAATACTACTCACCACATTCCACAACCCCAAAAACCACCAATGTATGGAACACCTCAATATCCGTCGGCATATGGGGGCACCTCTTATTACCCCCCACCCCCTTATCAACAACCATGCCTTGTTGCTATGCCTCCACCCATCAATGGACCACCACCAACACCCCCCATACACGCACCTATTCAAACAAGCTCTTGTACCCCCTCTACCTTAACTTATAGTACTAGCGAAAGCGCCACGCCTTCCTATGTACCTTACAGATCGTTACCCCCACAAAATATTTACTTTCCATTTCCTGGTCCCCCACAACCCATCGCTCCCCCACATCCTCATGTTGGGGTGAATTTTGTTCAACCCTCTCCCGTTTAGCAATGCCAAAATTTCGAACAGCTGAATACGGCAAATCCGACCCACCCGTCAAATAATGCCAAAAATAAAGGAAGAAATGGGAACAACAACAACCCAAGTCAAGGCGGGAATCACCCCCAGCAGAACCAACCTACTGGGGGCAACCAAAACCAAGTAAATCAGAACCCCTAGGGGGGGAAATAATAATAGGCATCAAGGGAGAAATAACAATATTGTTAAAACCAACTTCCCTTGTTCCCTTTGCGGTGAGTTCGGTAATTATACTCATCATTGCCCCCAAATTGTTGATTTCAAACAGCTAAAAGACTCAGGCAGTCTACCCCATCCTCCAGCACCGCCTACCCCTTAGCAGGCCCCACAACAATACATGCAACAATGCCCCCCTGCAGTGCTGCAGAATCATATTCCACACCAACGTGTGATAAACACCCAACAGGACACTCAGTCTCCCCCACCTCAGGTTGGACAGTACCTCAATCCCATCAATCTAGGAGATCGCACAATCCTCCTCACTAGTGAGAAAGAAATCCTTCTGCAAACACGTAATTTTCAGTATCATGCACCCACTGAGTCCCCTCCGATTCCTCCAGAAACAATCCCCACACCAACAGGACCCTCGTTGGTGATCCCTCACCCTAACACAAAACCACCTCTTCACATCCCTCGCATCCCATTGCACAGGAATG
Organism: Picea engelmannii; assembly: GCA_009831015.1. NCBI lineage: Eukaryota > Viridiplantae > Streptophyta > Pinopsida > Pinales > Pinaceae > Picea > Picea engelmannii. Next base: position 888,659 of record ML782112.1, on the reverse strand, counting down.
TCCACAACCCACAGGCTAGGGCAGCTCATAATTACAGTTTGGTTGATGACTTAGCACAATCCCCGGCTGCCATGTTAGTCTTAGAAGTCCTTCAGACTTGTCCCACTCAACGAAAATCATTACTTTTCGCCTTGGGGACAGTCGACCCCGCAGATACTCAACTCATTACATTTGATCTTGACAATGGAAAACCTCGCCTTCCCGCTTAGATCGCTTTTCAAATCCCAGTGAAAATACAGAACATTACAGTTCATCAGTGTATCATCGATGAAGGTGCATCTACATGCATTATGTCCAAATCTGTATGGTAGAAACTTGATTCCCCCGAACTCATACCCTCTGCCATTACCTTACGAGCTTGTGACGGACGACCATCATCTCCTGAAGGGCTCTTCTAAAATGTCCCCGTAGAACTCGGGGGCAAGACTATTCTCATCGACATTGAAGTTATCGACGCCCCACTCGATTATAATATCCTGTTTAGTCGTAGCTACATGTACGCTATAAAGGCAGTTGCCTCTTCTGTCTTTCGAACAATGATGTTCCCCCACAATGGGAAGATCGTTACCATTGACCAGGTCTCACATTATGAGCCTAACCCTTCTGCCAACATCGATAACATTCTTCCTCTCATCCACACGAGTCATGACGCATACCCACTCATCGAAATGGGTCCCAAAATTTTCAAAGATCCATCATTGTTAGGAACTTACCATGGAGCACCACCGTTCCTTCATCCTTCCAATCAAGTATGCACCATATCATCTAACGGAACTGGCATAGAGGATACTCTTCCTCCTGGGGAGGCTTCTATCATATTTGAGGTCCCACTAGTCGCAAAACTCCCCCTTCACGAGCCTCCTGCGAACTCGTCAACCCCCCCAGTCCACAATTTCACCCCTCCCCAATGCCATATCCCAGTTTGGGAAACAGTTCCCCAAGCCATCACTCAAATCCCCTTCTTTTAACCTCCACTTGGCATTGAAGCTTTCCAAGTCACCACAATGTTTACTCTCCCTAATATGGTGTTATCAATCCTAGTTTGGTATTCACATCCACCCGAGATAGTCGCTCAACCATCCCTTCCCCCCCAAATGGAAGGAATCCCAATGACAATTCCCATACTCACTCCCACCATACCCTCTACACCCCCACTCACTACCCCCCCCGCCACAGTTGGTGGCAGGAGAAAGAAGGAGCTCACAGCTCCACTTCCCCTGCGCATCCAACCCCTTTGCGTGCTATGTGAGAAAGATGGACACCAAACCAACAACTTCCAATCTCTACCAGAGTTATGAAATTTAATTCCACTCAATCAAACTCCCTCCACACTCACCAGTATAGCCAGTACTGCCACTACCACCCCTCATTCAAGTAGTAAAGAGTTGCGAACCAAATTCGCTTGCGCTATATGTTCAGAATATGGCCATTATGCCCACCATTGCCCAGCACTGCCACACTTTTGGTAGACATTAGCCGCAATATGCCAAAGCTTCCAGAGTGAACACAGTCCAGCTACATCATCCCTACCAAAAATCACTGACATCCATTATGTCACAACTTCAGTCAATGAACGTATTAGATGCCCTTTCTCTCTATGTGAATCCTTAGATCATTCTACATACCAGTGTCCTATGATCATTGAATACATGCAACGCCAATTGACCCTGCTTCAAAGATCCACAGAATTGATGGTTGACCTTACCTCATCACTAGCGATTCTTCATGTCATTTCTCCCAAACCCAAGGCCCTTCCAACACCTCCATGGTTCTTGGATGACTTATCCGAGGATTCACCCCCCAATTCCCCCAACTCCCCCGCTCATTTCCCTATATAAATTTTACATCCCACTACCACGGGTACTCCTCAGTACTTCGATATTTGGTTTATGTCGAGCGAACCATCACAATTCCATTACGACATTCCCCCTGCTTCTTCATCACTAGGGGGAAGCCACACGATACCAGACACCAATATAACTCTTCATGACCCCTTATATTCTCGCCAATTCCACTATGACGAGGAAATACTGGAAGAGTTAAACAACCTTGACTACCCATGGGATGCGCTACACCACTGTGCACTCTTCTTTCCACGTGAAGCCTCCACGCCTCCTAACCAACACCCCACATATGCGGTCGAAACCAAGGATTTTATCCCATCAAGGCATATCGACTGGTTCAACAATCCCATTCCGGCCCCTGATGCTTTTGAAGAAGGAAACATGGCCAATTGGCATCATATGTTATTTTCTGCACTATGGGCTTACCGTACGGCTATGAAAACAGCTACTAGTTTCACACCATTTCTTCTAGTCCATGGGGTGGAGGCCACTCTTCCCATCGAGTGTGAAATTCCCACCTTACACACCACAATTGAGCTATTACCCGACACTTCTCCAATGGAGCAGTGCTTGTTGAACTTAGAGTCCCTAGATGAAGATCGTCAATCTTCATTAAAGAACAATGAGGCAGCTAAAAAATGATCAAAGGCCACCTTTGATCAACATGTCAACCTTCGCTCATTCCACAAAGGTGACCTCATCCATGCTTACGATATCACTCACGATACCTTTGGTCATGGCAAATTCGAGTCACTATGGCATGGCCCCTACATCATCCAACATTGACTCATCAAAGGTTCATACATCCTGGCCTCTTCTGAAGGCCTCTCTCTTAAAGAACCCATCAACGAGTTATACTTAAAGAAATTTTATGCTTAAACGTACTCATTCTAATTTAGGTTATTTCTTTTATAGTGTTTTTAATCTTTTTTCCATCCCTCATGTCTAAACTATCCATTATGTTATTGACAGATTCTTCCTCCACCGGCCTACCACATCGGTTACGCTGATGGCGCCAGCCTTTGGACACAAAATCTTGCTTCAGCCACTTGGGCTCTCTACACCCCCTCACATGAAATGCTCCATTCGAGCGGCATATGTTTGGGTTCAGCGACCAACAACTAAGCTGAATATACTGTCGTCATTGGCCTCCTAGCCGATGCCCAACATCATCGTATTCGTCACCTTAGCGTCTTTCTCGACTCTCAACTTGTCATTCTCTAGCTCAACAATGTGTACCACGTACGTTGTCCTTTCCTCTTTCGCAAATACCTGCAGGTTAGAATTTTATCTTGACATTTCGATTCCATTATATTTACACATATTCCAAGACAATTGAATCAAATTACAGATAACTTAGCTAATATTGTGTTAGACTGGCATATATCACATCAAGATACCTCTACACATACATAAACATATCAACAACTTGTCACATCATATATATATTAGACATTATCAACACATTAACAAAACACATGTAAACACCACATAGAGCTCAAAATGTATACTCATGTATATATAAAATGGTCCACAGTGCCATCCAAATGTTTACATACAAAAATACAAGTATCCGCAAGCCAGTGAAGCACCTCGATACAAAATGGGATCACCAGCCTATATATACAAAAGCCAAAAATACATAGATCACCACTCAAGGTGCCTCTAGAGCACCACCTCCTGCCCCTCCCTCAGGCGGTGGTCCCCCACCCACTACTGGTCCCTCCTGACCAAGAGGTAGTCGTCTCGTCATAGGAGCACCTGCTACTAATGCCCATCGTAACACGGCCTGCCATGGCAGCGGAATCCCCACACACTGCTCTGGGATGCCCTCATCCTGGATACATGACCACATGCCCTCAGGCATGCCCTGTAACACGAGACGATGCTCTCCACAACTCCACCTTGCTCCCACAAGGTGCCACATCTGCACATACAAACAAGAAACAGATAGTATCAACATCTATATCATATACATATGTCATGCTATCTCAAAAAAAAATCATATATATAAAACTCACAAACATACCTCGATGGTCAAAATCCTCCCCTAGAGGTAACACCATGTTTGGATCCTCTCAGAAGTCAACACCAGCATAGGGGAACTGCAATATCACCTGTGGCATTTTCCACCACACCTGCGTTGCCACAGCTGTGAAGAAGTGGCCACCCTCGCCACCACCGTGGCGAAGAAAAACAATCGACCACCGCTTTAGTCACGGCTCTCGTGCCCCAGGCGCACCCAATAAAATCCTAGGGTGCAACATAGGCACCCTCTCTAAAAACCAGGCCACTAGGATGGACCCAAAGGAAAAATCTTCGGTATCAATGGACCGGCAATGGTCCAGCTACCCTACCATCCTGGCATGCAGCATAAGCCCCCAGGCAAAGTGCTCATTGGCCAGTACCCTCTCCATCACACACAGCTGACCACCACTGATCCGCTGCATCGCAAGGGACCCATACACTCTCACAATCATCGTTGCTATACAGTGATGTGCTAGAGCATCCATCGCCCCAATGCTCACAATAGTGCCCAACATAAAGTTCACCCCCGAACAGAACCTCCGGCCCACTATCACTAGTGCCACATCCCTAGGTAGAACCGGCTCCGTCAGTAGGGGCATTCCCTGAAACGGGAGCCCAGTCAAAAAATATATGTCCTCCACCATAGTAAAGGCAATCTGCTCTCCCCGCACTATGAAACAATGTAGGTCCGAACTCCACATCCGGATAAGGAACTGTAGGAGATACTCCTGTGCCCGTATCAATGGGCACTCAAAGAACTTCAGCAGCCCACAGGCTGCCAAAGTAGCACGTAACCCCGACTCCTCAATAGCCACGACGTCTCTCAGCTAGGACCAATCCCGCTCTCGCCAACCAACCGACATCGTGCACAATGATCACCTGCAACCACATAAAACAGTCCTAGGTTAGCCAAATGGACCATAAACAACATTAAAAAGATAAGTTTTACACTCGTCAACCTTTCCTCCAAGGCACGGTTGTTTAAACCCATAGGCGCGCACACATGCGCACCTGTTCACTCCACAGGTGCACACGTATGTGTGCCTGTCCACTCCACAGGTGCGCCTGTCCATCCTTTAGGAACGCACGAGTGCGCGCCTACTCAACATACAGGGGTGCCTTCATGCATCCCTGTCATGACCACAGGCATGCATTAAAGCATGCATGTCCAATACATAGACGTGCACACAACCGTGGTTGTATAACCAACAGGCGCACAGATAATGCATGTCTTTTTCCCCCTTACAGGCGCCCTCATGCGCGCCTATCCAGTTGGCAGGCGCGCATGTGTGCACGCATACTTCCAGATTGCCCACGCACATGGAGGCCCACATGCATAAAACCCCCTGTACGGCCCTCCCAAAAATGGAAACCCTAATTCTATTCAAGATGATCATACTACTAACCTGAAGCTCGTTGTTCCTCGATCGGCTGCTTCGTTCTCTCAAAATCTCCAAATCTCCTATGAATACTTCTCGTCCAATCACTATAGCAGTAAGTACAAATGAGGTGGCAATGTGGGCCCTATAGCTATATATAGGCCTTTTCACCAAACTTCCACTCACCATTCCGGGAGCTCTGGGTGTCCATTCCTCGATCCGTCTTCAGCCATGAGATCAACATCCCATCATCTACATCATGACAATCCCCGGGCCTCTTTTCATCCTGAGCCCCTGGGATGCCATTTTTTTCATACCCCGACCAGGTACACATGTGCATATTCCAAATTATCAAATAAATGCTCATATGTTCAATTCTCTTCAGATATTGTTCACGTTGGGTATTTGGTTATTATGTGTCCAGGTACTTGGTCATCATACATCAACGCAACCCCTTCAGGTATATACTCAACACTGGCATGTAGTCATTCCCTCTGAATCTCACTTGCATCTCCAGTCACACCCTCTGACATTTTCCTCTAGGATCCCCATCTCTGGCTCTACAATACCAACACCTCAATTTGAATCTTCGGTACTATCACCCGGTAGCACTCTTACCCACATGAGTTGTCCCATTAATAGCACCCTTTTGTGCCTTTGTCACTCATGTTGTTTTTCAAAACCCTTTAAGGATGGGAGTCATGATAGTCTTACATCATGTCGCGAATCAGCCACATACTCCTTCTCCTCATTTTGCTAGCTTTCCCAACGGACTCCCAGATTATCTCTTCAAGGTTCTATTTTTTACTGCATCTCCACTGTATCATGAACCCTCCATTTCATCCATAATCAGTTTGCCCATCTGCAAATTTCCCTTCATTTCACCTACCTCATACAGAAACCCACCCATGGGACCCCCACCCTCCACCAATTCTCCAAGCAAATTATGCCCTACCTGGGCCAACCATGTTACATTGGGGCACCCGTTTCTGTATTTGTACACCTATCCCAAAGTATTCTTTATTTATTGTACAAACGCCTTTGTTTCCAGCATTTACATTACCCTTTTTTTCATCACCCTTGGCGGCCTTCTTCCCTTTTTGGAAAAAGCAACCCATGTCAACCTTGGTTGGGGCACTACTTATCATCTACCCTTGACAACATTGTCCATATATTCAGAGTATCCCACAGGCCACTTACCTCTACCCTCTGAGTTTGTTCACTTTGTCCTGCCTCTGGCACAACTTATCCCCTGTCTTGTTGTCCCCCTGACACTCGACCTCGTTGAACGGTTGCGGCCACTTTAATCTCACATATACCCCAACCAAGGGCAGTCTTGAGTCTTCCTACATCTTGACTTTGTCCATGTACCTCCTTCAAATCCTAACCTCACCTAGTAGATTTCACGAAGCCCTTTTCTTCTGAGAGTCGCATCCCCCTTCTGTCGACATCAACACAGTTTTCCAGAAGGGCGACAGTATCTTGACTCTCATTACCTTACCAATGAGAGCTCTCAGATGGCACAGGGAGAACCATAATTTCTCCCTACTGTCGTTGACCCCCATAACATTCGATGTCAACACTTTCTCATGTTACGGTGGGACTTACTTTGCAACTATTGCAGTTAGTTCTTATACTTGTCGAAGACCTCTGAACTTGGTTGGGCTATCAATGCCTACAAAATCCGTGATACTTCTTACAGATGTCACTGCCTACTGTTCAAAGTATGTTCCTATGCAAAATTGTCTTCTGCCTTTATCATGACCGCCCCCAAGGGCGCTGCAGTTGTCTACATCAACACTTCATTCCTCTTTTCAAGTTACATGACACGAGCATGGGGCATGCCTTTGTCGTTTGTACATAGTTTATTTTTTATACACCTTATGGAAGGTTGGGTTCTACAAGTTCCCTTCTCCCTCCAACAGGGCACTCTTGACAAACCCACTATTACTCCCTCTTACAACAACACTCTCAGTAGAAGAAACATTGATGGATTTCGGCTATATGTATGCTCCTAACCTCATCCATCAGGGGGCATCTGTTATCATTGAAATTTGGTGCTGAGAGAGTAGATGGAGAACTCGATCCACATGAGCAAGATGTTATGTCCAGGTCTTGCTATAGATGAGGATATCATCAAAGAAAACTAAGACAAAATGACGCAGAAAAGGATGGAAGACATGAATCATGAGGCTTTGGAAGGTGGTGGGGGCATTACACAAGCCAAAGGGCATGACCAAAAACTCATAATAGCCCTCATGAGTTCTAGAGGTAGTCTTGGGAATGTCTATCTCTTTCATATGTATCTAGTGGTAGCCAGACCAAAGATCAAGTTTAGTAAAGAATTGGGTGCCACTCGGTTCATCCAGGATGTCATCAATGACAGGAATGGGAAATTTTTCTTTAATGGTAAATTTGTTAAGGGCACGGAAGTCAGGACAAATTCACCAAGAACCTTCTTTCTTCAGGACCATGACCATAGGAGATGAGTAGGGGCTCGTACTAGGGCGGATAATGCCTGCATTAAGGAGTTCCTCGACCATTTTCTCAATTTCATTTTTTGGGGAAAATGGGTGACGATATGGACGGATATTGGGAGGAAGGCTTCCAGGTACAAGGGGAATGAAATGATCATGAACACCACATGAAGGAGGGAGTCCCTAGGGAGTGGAAAAGACCATTTGATGTTTAGAAAGGATAGCTTGGAGGTCTTGTGGCACCGAGGGTGTTTCTGTTGCGTCGATGGCATGGAGTTGGGCAATAACACCAAAATGCCCCTTTTTGAGCATCTTTTCCATGCGATGGGAACTAATGATCTCAGGTGAACCAACGGTGATGCCTTGGAAAGCCTTCCTGGTCAAATTGTATGGTTAATTCCTTAAAATCCATGAGAATGGGACCCAAAGTCCTTTGCCAGTCTGCACCCAACACAATGTCACGCCTGCCCATGTCTATAGCAAACATATGATATTTCAGGTGGTAGTCACCAATTTGGAGGCGCACATTTTCACCACGCCCTCCACATTTCATGGAGCCGCCATTGACAATAATAATTTAAAAATTATTGATAGTATGGATGTAGCAATGAGTTTCTTGGGGAATGCGGCGATGAATAAAATTATGGGTGCTTCCACTATCAACCAGAATGATGACCTTCTGATGCTTGATGTAACCAATTAGCTTGAGGGTTTGGGGAGTGGAGAAGCAAGTGAGAGCATTGAGGGAAATTACCGGTTCTACTTCGGGAGGGTCTAAGGGAGGGGTTATGTCGGGGGTTTCAGGTGACTCAGACAAGGGGAGTTTCAATATCCTCTTCTGAAATATCCTCGGTGATGGCCATAAAGAGCTTTTGTTCCTTACACTTGTAGCCTGGAAAATATTTGTCATCACAATTATAACAAAGGCCTTTGAGTTGGAATTCATCCATTTCAGCCCTAGTCAATTTTTGGATATTTAGTGGAGCAGAGGGAGTAGTGGGATTTACTGGTTTACGGCGAGGGATAAAGGAGGGTTTCCGGTTTTGAGAAGATATAACCTATTTTGCTTCTTTATCTCTTTTAGTAGCCTCCACCCAAATTTGAGGCCAAGCCATGAGGACATGGGCCCCAATCTCATACTTGAGGCCACTGAAAAAACATTCTCGGAAAAAGGCATCAGACATGCCCTCTGTCTGAAAAGCCAGGTGCTCAAAGGTAGCTATAAAGTCTTCCATTGTTCTTGATTGTTTCAACTTTGTCAAACGGTCCAAATGGTTGGTGTCATTGTCAAAGCATTCATAAATATCTGCCACAAAGTGTGTCCAAGCAATATACCCTTGATGAGAAGTTTTTCTACATTACCACCATTGTCAATGTTCTCGATCTAGATGGAGAACACCATATCGGGGCTTCGCCAAGTCATTTGTAATGTCACATAAAGAGAAATAATGTTCCATTTGGGATACCCAACCAGTGGGGTCTGAGCCATCAAATTTGGTCCCATCCACCCATGTAAGGAATAGGTCACGTTGAAAGTGATGGTCTTGAAAGTTATGGGAATCAGAGGAATGGTCACCTTCAGTATGTGGAGGTGAGGAAGAGGAAGGGTTATCTATAGGGATATGCAGTTTGGTGCAGAGTGTCGAAAAGACAGATTCAAGCTGGGTGGTGAGGTCTTGTTTGATTTCCACCATTGAGGATTGCATGGGTGTATTGATGGCAGCAACATTGGCACTGAGTTGTTTTACTTCATGTTGGGTCTCGATGAGACCAGATTGCAAGGTGTTGAAGCGAGCTTCCAACTCTTGGCTACAGGTATGGGCCATGAGGATGGGGGAACTGAAA
>ML782112.1:818496-878982 GCA_009831015.1 Picea engelmannii | reverse complement strand
GGAGAAGAGATGAATCCAATGAAATAGGTCTCCAATAATGGTGAAAAAAATTCCAGACTCTTTTTTTTTCTTTTTTCTTTTTTTTACACCTGCAAAGTTATACTCTGGTCTGAAGAAAACTGTAGAGAGGAAATTTTCAAATGCTTAACTAGAAAGAAATGTGTATTTACTTGGCAACCCAAACACAGTTACGCGGTAATAGATCTTATCTTTTTTAATTTGTTTATGTCTCGGTCCCCAAGAGTTAGGTATTCTAGGGTTCTACAGACAAGGGTTTTCCCTGTGCTATAGCTCTCTAATATACATGCGGGGTCCAACAGTAGTACTCGGCCCAATATCTCAGGGAACTAACTAAGGAGGATAGACCGTACCCTTATTCATACTACCTGACTACCCAGGTACAAGAGAGTATCTTCTCGAGTGTTGTTCTCGGTGGTAGTATAGCACTCAAGCGGTCGATCAGTTTATCTAAAGAGGGCTTTAGGAAATCTAGGTCAGTCTGTACACAGGTGTTGTCTGATGTGCTACCACTCAAAGGGGTACCAACAGGGGTTACAATGGTGGCCAACAGATGTGCGCTTAAGAACCACTTGTATTTCCTGCGTGTATGAATCCCTCAACCGCGGTTTTATGCGTGTAGCGATAGATATTTGTGGCTTAAAGACGTCGGAATATGTCTCTACATTGAAAAAAAAAAATTACCCACAATTTCTTCCAAGGAAAGTGCTTTGATACCACTTGTAATATACCAGATATAAAAAGTATGTAGAATAGAAATAAAATGCTAGAAATGGTAGAACAACAACAATATAACCAAAATAATCACCACAATAACATTGAAATGATATAAGAATAACAATAGAAATAACACTTTGATTCTGAGAGTAATGTTCACGGGCCTCTTCGAGGGGGAAACCTCCAGTCGAGCAAAGCTCTATTACAATAATCTCCAAGCTAGGGTTCTCATACCCTCGACTCCTATTTATACTAAATATGTCTATCAAAAGAAGCATCTAGAGGAAGATCCTTCTGGAAGCGAAAGCTTCTATAAAGCCTTCTTACATTCGACTTATTCTATTTTATTGCAAGGCCTTATTAATATTGACCTTTATTACATCCGAATATATTGTTCTTCCTATGTGCGGGTTAGGACCCTAACAAATTGGTTCTTGACAATGATTTTATTCAGGGTTCTATAATCAATACAAATCCTCCAGGGCTCCCACAAGGTGAGGAGCTTGGTTGAATGTGTCCCTTGTAGATGAGCTCATGATTCTGATGCTTTATTTCCTCATTCTCTAAAAGGGAGTATATTTATATTGGACCATTGGGTAAAGGAGCATCGAGTATCAAATCAATGGGATGGTTGAATTTGTAGTGCAAAGGCAACCCTACATGTGAAGCGAAGAGATCTATGTATTCCTCTACAATATTGTCCACCTATTTCTACTATGTAGAGAGACCCTGTGTTGAAGTTGTGGTGCTTGTAGTGGCCTCTCGTTGGCCTTCTGAATGAACAATGAAGGGGACAAACTTCATAGTCTGTGAGATTACTTTTCGGCATTGTTTTGTCGAGATCAATGAAATTGTAGTAGTCAAAACTACCATGGGTACCCTATAGAGATGACGCCCCAAAGTGATAATTACACTATGGGGTTGAGACTCATAAACAGAATGATGTTTCCACATATAAGGTTGTCTTAAAAGAATGTCAGTAACATTGAGTGTGACAACATCGCATAAAACCTCATCTTTGAAGGGCTTGGTGTCGTGGGATAGGTGACACTGTTGGATGATGGGAAGGTCTCTTCCATAGCTAAACCAAACAAGGGTTATGGTCAGGGTTGTGGCATCGTTGGGGAAACAATGATTATTTTGAGTGGCATTCATCAATGTTGTGCCAAGCGATTTTGTGAAACTCACACCATTTTCCATTTTCCTTCATCTTCATGTTACCCTTCTTTTCCTATAGCTTGAACTAAATGTCTTCCAGTTGGAATTCCTTGTTATGTCCCTTGTTCTATGAGTTAGACCCACATTTTCCCTGCCTCTTTTGTTGTGGATTCGCAGACCTAAACTCTTTCTTATTTCACTACTTAATTTTCTTTTTGATTTTCACAACATATCGATCAATGGATCCCACTGAGGAGATGTCCAAGAAATCCATATGTGTTTGAATGTACCTGTGTAGGCCACTCTGGTACTTCAGAGCTAGGTGTCGCTCGAAGTTTCTAATACCCAACTTTCACCATAAGGTATGGAATATGTTAGTCTACTCTGGTATTGTCTGGTCCCTTTCCTGACACAGAGTCATCCATCTCATGTACTGGTCATCATAGTTTCCAACAAGGTATAACTCCTCCTTGAGGGAATCAACAAAGCCATCCCAAGTGGGTCATGTCTCGAATTCCATAGACTTTTCTTTGTTATGTCTCTCCTAGTAACATTCCCACCAATATTTGACACGATGGAGGGATTTAAGGAGAGAGAAGGTGATCTTTTTAGTGTCAGATCTTTTTTGAATAGAGTAATACCCTTCTAATAGATTCATCTATTTCTCTAGAGAATTTCCATCTATATATTCTTCAAATAATGGGATATCAAATTTAAATTGTACCTTCAAGGGTGTCACACCTCCTAAATTCCTACTTGTTGAAGCTGTCTCGCCTATTATCAATAGTTGTAGAAGGATCTGGGTGAATTTTTCTATCATCTCATTCCGTTGTTACATGAGGGATTACTCAAGAAATTTTTTGAAAGGATATCCTCTGCCATCTCTCTTTTCTTCCACCATGGGAGGTTACTTGGGCCACTGAGAGTAGTGATCCCCAAGTGAAACTAGCTCGGGACCCAACTCTCTATACCTTGACCTCGTCAGGGACATGCACCAAGAAATAACAAGGAGTAGACTGCTCTGATACCATTGATCCATATTATATTGAGAATGAAATGAGATACAAACAAAACTGTAGCACATAACGTAGAAATATAGTGAAACCCAACTAATATTAATGAATGAAATAATAGAATATTGTAGAACACAGACTGGCTATAATGGTGGTAGCTTATATATGAAGAGAAAGAGATGTTAGTTATGCTCATTCATAGATAGATAATACAATGGGCCGCAAGAATGGCCTTTTAGAATAAAGAAATAACCCTAAAGGTCCAAAACCCTAACCCTAAGATGTGAAGCTCCAAAAGGTTTGTGGGCCCCAAGGTGGTTAGTTGAGGCGTCAACTTCCCAGAGGTGCAACTTTTGCATACAATCTCCATTTGGGGCATTTAATAGCTCATTGGAAATATCTAATCAAGAAATACAATCATTGGTAGGCGTTGGGTATTCTATGTCAACCCTCCCCGAAAGGCCAAAAAACATCGTTGAGGGCCTCAAAACAAAACCGAAAGTTTAGGACCCAAAACTCATAACAAAAAAAGCCAAGATGGAGAACCATGATGAGTTAGTGGAAGTGGTTGGTCGCCATTGATATCCACCTGTATTAAGAAATACCCTTCTCAAACCTTATTCTTTTGTTATGACAGCGTAATAACCCAGGTTATCATTAGGTTCTAAATGTACATATGTTTTTATAGGTTGTTGAGCATGTATGGTTTTTGAGCCGGAGTGCCTATGTATATATATTTTTGGACAAAGTTCTTGCATGATATTAGGTCGATGTGCTTGTATCCTCAAAGGCTAGTGAGCCTAGAAATGTAAATTGTAATCATACTCTGATATATTAATAAAATAACATCAATGTTGCAGACCAGGTTAGACAAGAGAGTATGGGGGGCTAGGACACCACGAGATGGAATGGGGGCTAAGGGATTAGGAAGGGGCTTAATCAAAGGGGATAAATCAAATATTAAATTAATCCTAAGTCATAGCCTAAGTATTAAGTTATGATTTTATCCTAAGTTCTCAAGTTGGAGAACGAGTTCCCAAGTGGTGAGTGAGTAATTCTTTGAGTGCCACTTCTCAAAAAGAAAAAATGCATATTTAAAGTTTGGGCTTAGTGAGGAAGCCATCATTCTTGGTCATTATTACCATTTCTTGTGGGGTGTGATTAGTGAAGCCATTGTAACCCTATGACATTGTGAACCCTGTAAATCCTAGGTGGACTTTTGGTGTACAATTATTCTTGGGTTGCCTTGGGGAAGGATAGATCCCTGGAGGGAGAAAGTTTAAACTAGTTTTCCATAGGTGTGAGGCCCGGAGGGTGCCTGAGGACTCCCTTATATCAACTGGAGTTCCTGGAGTAGCAGTTTATAATATTTCATGGCTAGCATAAGTGGGACAACCCAAGGGACTTTGATGTAGAGAAGGGCGTACATTTTCTTGGTTTGTTTAGGATGATGGGGAATGAGAGGTTGTAGTTCGGAACCATTGTTGGAGTTGGTGCCTTGACCTAGCCATGTTGTGATCATTGTTAGACTATAATTGGCTTAGGGTATCCTTTTCTTTGGTAGAGTTATAGCCCCAAATCAGGGGTGACCTACTATTGAGAGTGTTAGAGCAGCAATGTCTATGGTTGGGTGGAACATCTAAGGTCTACAATCAGTCGGTGATTTTATATAAAGATAAGTTCTATGTTATGTTCTTATTTTCTTAGTATTATGTGTATTTATGTAACATACCCAACCCCTAAGTATCCTTTTGAGGGATGGGGTGTTGGAATTTTTTCTTTTCTCAACTAATCTAAATTTCCTCTTAGTCAGCTCCATCATCTTCTTCCCTTTGAGAGATTTACAATGGTCATAATTTCACTCAAAACTGAGCTCTAGATCAAAATTTATGGTCTTCCGAAGTTATATGGTTTTCGACCTCTATACCACTGATACATGGCATCCATGTGACACCTTGACACACTTGTCACCTGACATGATGACTATGTTTCACCTATGTGGTGCATGTAAATTTTTCCATGAGGAGGTTCCACTCCACACAGGACCATCATTGCTATCACTCAGACTTTCTACTAGTACCCTCTTCACTCACCTCTGACGGATACAATATCGAAGGATATTCCCTTTCAATGGCATCCTTTCAGAGCTAGAATGACTTGAGCAGTTTAACTGCTCTGAAATCAATGTATCGAGGTATATACCCCTCTCCTTGATGGACGGTCGTACACATAAGTTGCAATCTCCCAATAAACAATTGAGATTGATTTGGGGCCTAAGATTATCCTACCTGGTTGAACCCACTAAACACATCCACTGATAGGTGAGTGACACCCGTCGCTCTAAATTTACTCTGTCTAACTCAGTTGGCATGCCACATTAGCCATGTTGTTATGGTTTCAATATTTTTTACTTGGACAGGATTCATGACAGATCGATGGCTATCAATGGCTATCAATCCATCTCTCCATACCTCAACCTACAGTCAATATCTCCCCACTATTGAACTCAGGCTCCTAATACATTGTAGGATTACTCTAAATTCTTCGTAGTCACACTCTGAAAACAGTTAACACTGGGTCAACTCAACTCGTAATCAATCCAGTCACCTAATCATCTATTGACATGCGTCTTCGGACAGACGCTCCCTGTCATATATTACCGTTACGACTTACTAGTGGGACCCATAATGATCGATGACTAGGACCCATCCCTCCTGGTTCCATATCTATGACTCATATGGGCACAATTTTGGGGTCCTTCCTTCAGAGTTATTCTCACAGTATATGATATTTCTTTCCGAAGACCTCACTCTGAAAGATATTTTTCAGAGTCTCTCGTTCAGATTCCTTCCCATGACATCCGAGGGATCTCTCCGATGTGGTGACTCTTAACATCCCACCGATAAATGGTCACGATCTCTTCCGATCAATGAATTTGATGCTTCGTTGACCAACACAAGGTTACGAAATCATAATTGTCCACTCTAAGGACTTAGCCCTTTTTCAAGTTCTGCAAGACTTCGATTTCTGACTTTCGAGAACTCAAGATGATTTTTTGGCCTTTACAAACTATCGAACTTAAGGTTAAAGCATTAAATGATTTGTAGGCTCTCCACACCATGAGCATATAAGATATTTATGTAGGTAGCAGTTTGTATCTATTCATTTTTATGATTTAACCAAGAAAAAATATGCATCACAACATAGCTCATCATACAACATTCAAAATCATAGATTAAGTATACAAAAAAAAAATTATATTTAGACATTCATATGTGATATCATACATTTTTTCTATTCCTGAGCATTCACATAAATCATTCACAGTCAGTTTCAGTATACATGAACACTTATCTGATAAGAAAATAATCTAATCCAACTGACTCAAAGAGGACACCTCTCCTCCAAACCTTAGGCCTTGTTGTAGAGCCACTTCCTACAACATGCCACCCCCATGATAAGCCATGATACCACCAAGGAAATTGAATCAGTAGGGTCCCAAGTCTGTAATGATCCAAGAACATTACTCTCCTTCTTCCTCTAACATAGTAGAAGTTACCACCTCCCACTAAGATTTGGGTCTCTACAGGTTTATCAGGTGGTTTCTCAACTAGGTTTCCTTTGCACAAGGGATTCCCTTCACTTCTCAATAGTCCCTGGATGGCCTCCCCTTACCAATGCCAATTTTTGTCCAGTAAGCACCAAGTTGTAGCCCACTATTGCTCCATTTTGAGAATATGGGTGATCTCTATTCAAGGTGATCATCAACAACTCGGATAAGCTTCCTATTTTCTTCCAGAAAGCTATTCTTTTATTTCTCAATCAACGCACCTGCACTTATGTGCTCTATCGCTCATCTCTGAGCCTTTTCTCTTCTTGGTATTCTATTCCTCATTCAAACTATGGGTGCCATCTCTATTTTTGTACGGTCTCTCTTCCTCTTCCTTACTCTCCTCTGCATGTCTATGTTTTTCCATATCCTCTCCTCTGCGTGTATGTGTTTTTCCATATCCTCTCATCCTGCGCACATTGTTTTTTTCCTTTCCCATATCTTCTTCTCCATCCCCTTGGGTTCTCTACAACGTCCTATAGACGTAACCTACATTATTCCCTTTACAATCTGAAGGGGTGGTTTGGGGTACATTCCCGTCATTTATTCAATTCGCCATTCTCTCCCTGTGTGGGACAACTTTCGCAATCATTACTACTCAACCACTTCTATGACCTTCTTTTTAATGATCATGTGGTCTCGTCCATCAGTCTGGTGTGCTGGTAGGTAAATTCATCATGTTTGTAAGCATATATTAGCATGATGTGCAAGCTTCCTATTTTATCCATTGATGTATCTCATCTCCATTTCACTCAACCATCCCATCAGTCCTCTACCTCATCAATTTCCTCTAGTGTATCATGGCTATTACTTATCAATGTTGTTCCATCTCAGTCAATGGATTGGTGTTTATATTAAATCAAAACACAATTACATGCATCATATTGTTAACATATGAATTTTGTGCATAATTATAGTCCTGGGAGAAAACAGGGTGTTACAATTTATATATATGCGTAATTTATGTTGTTGTGTGTGAGTATATTGTGGTATAATTATGCATGTTATTATAAATTATGCATTGTATGGCATGTTTTTGTTGGGCTTGCATATTGTTTCATAAGGCATATTTCAGTTGGTAGTAGCGTGGAGCATAAGGATTATATGATCCTTCAGGAAGGTTGGAATTAATTAATTAATGGTATCAGAGTTTTAAAGATTGAAGTAAGAGAATTTTTGAAAAATTCATATTTGAAAGAAGTTGGAATTTTCATGAAATATGCCCAGAAGTGAGTCTGGGGTGTGTTACAATCTGGTATTAGATCTTTCAGGTTCAACACCGAGCCTGCATGCACAAGAGTCGGGATGCAGAAATTGAAATTGCAGATAAAAAATTCATAGGATAGCTGCAAATTATTTGTTGATATTTCCCAAGCGAAATTGGGGAAAGTTACTGAGAAAATTTGGGGAAATTGAGCTCAGGTATTAAAATAAATTCAATCCTTAAATTGGATGAATTTGTGAATTATTGAGTAGTCATGACAAAATTGGGTAAAAGCCCCCAATTCCTGAGCAAATTATGGTGGAATTTGTATCCATAATTATTATTGGGACAATTAATTGAAGTTAATTGGGTGAATTTAGGGAGAAACTTTGGCTCAGAAGGTCATAATTCACGGAATTCAAAGATTTGCATGAGCTGACCATGGAAGAATTTGGGGAAATTTGGGAAAATCCATAATTTTTTGAGCGATTCATGTTGAGTTATGCTTAGAAGCATTCGCAACATTGGGTAATGGAAGAAATTGGTTAATTGTGGGGTGGAAATTGACCATAAGAAGCTTAACCATAACTTTTATGGTAATCAGGAGAAGTTTAAAAAAGAATTATAAGGCATTTTTTGAAAATTTGGGAATTTTTGGAATTTTACAAAAAAAATCAAAAATTATGTACATGGTGGGTGACATGGAGGCCACATGTCAAGTCCACGGTGGAAAGCTCGGGGGTATACAATGTACGGTGGAGTGCTTGAGGGGTGACGTAGGTTCCACAATGGGCGATGTGGTGAGCTCTAAAACCATAAGTGGTATCAGAGGTTTTTAAAGTAGTTTTGAAAAATTTCAAATTGCTCTGATTTGAATGCGAGCATGGCACATAGGCATAAGGAAGTTTGGTAGTATTAGAGACTTTTGCACCATTAACCTCCCTCCATATTGAACTCTGATATCATTGTGGATTGTCGATCTCC
The DNA here is from genome assembly GCA_009831015.1 of Picea engelmannii. Classification (NCBI taxonomy): domain Eukaryota; kingdom Viridiplantae; phylum Streptophyta; class Pinopsida; order Pinales; family Pinaceae; genus Picea; species Picea engelmannii. The sequence goes on along the minus strand of ML782112.1, from coordinate 870,278 downwards.
CTTCATCCTCTATCATTTGATCTAGTGGGAAAGAAAATTGTGCATCCAGGGAAAACGTGTGAGATGAGATGAGCCCATCACCGCAACCAATAGATGGGTGCCAAGTGGAGGCCTGATAGAGGAGGTGGTACCCTCCTATCTTGTCCATGGTTATAAAAGTACCAGGTACACAGTCAAGTATGGGTAGAGCCCGGTAATTTATTTTAATGAAATAAAAGAAAAGAAAAGGAAGAAAGAGGAAAGAGAGGATGAAGGTGTTGGAGGATGATGAGGCGGGGCCAAGGTGGCCAATAGGTTTACATGGAATCACATCATGGTTCCATGTGGACCCAATATGCCACATCATCAAGGATGCCACATAGGCAAAATTTCCCCTATGGTTAAAAAAAACAAGTCTTGAGCCAAAATAATATTTTGGCCATAACAGGAGTAGAATAACTCAAAAGAAGATGAAAATTTTTGGGTTTCTCCATAGTGTGAAGGTTTCATAAGTGCCAAAGATGACCAATAGCCAATTATGCATGGATTTGACAGAAATTGCAAATTATAGGTTTTCGAAGAGCAGGGTGATGCTTAGTGGCAGGGGCACTGTCAGTGATGATATTTTTATAGTGAGACGTAAAAGAAGACATGAAAATACCCAGTGAAGGGATTGGTCAGATTCCAAGGATCCTAGAGTGGAGATACCAAAACATGGAAAAATCCATTATTCTGGGCCACTTTTGGGGGATTTTCAAAGGAGGAAAAGGGAACCCAGATGGAAAGTACGGAAAATTTGCTTACTCGAAATTTCATGTACTCATCAATCTAAATAACATTTCCTTAGTGCAGTTTTTCCAAAAATTCCTAGTTTTGGAGATAGTTAGTTTTGGCTAAAAGTCGTATGGAAAGAAGTGGAAAAGGACAAAGATGTTATTTCCAGATTGCTACAGATTTTGATTGGAGCATCAAATTGACAATTTGAGAGCTGTTGTGAACTCAATGCCATCAATTTTAGTTGTGCCTCATACAAAAGTTTCATTGGTTCCTGATAGATTTACCTCCACAAGTGGTAGAAGCTGGTGTCTGGGCTTAAATGCACCAAGGTGAAAGGTGCACAAATGGGGTAAATTGGAAATATTTAGATGACTATAACTTTCTGCCAGAGCTCAAAATTGAGCAGGAAAGTAGTCACTGGAAAGATCTGTTGGATTATGTTAGGGACCTAACCTCCCTAACCCCTCATGTAGGTAGAATAATATAATTCCATGTAATAAAGGTCAATATTAATAAGGCCTAGAAATAAGGAAGAACAAGTCAAATGTAAGAAGACCTAATAGAAGCTTTCGCTTCTAGAAGGATCTTCCTCTAGATTGTTCTTTTGGATAGATAGATTTAGTATAAATAGAAGTATAGGGTATGAGAAATATTGTCTTGGATATTATTGTAATAGAGCTCTTCTCTGTTAGAGGTTGGCCCCTCGAAGAGGCAAGTGAACATTGCCATCAGTAATCAAAGTGCTCATTTTGGTGTTATTTTGGTATTGTTCTGGTATTATTTTGGTATTTTTTTGGTTATATCATTGTTTCTTTGCCATTTCTAGGTAAAATATTTATGTTCTGCATACTATTTTATATATGGAATACGACAAGTGGTATCAGAGCACCTTCCTTGGTAGAAAATTGTGGGTTAAATTTTTTAGGGTAGAGACGTATTATGGCGTCTTAAAACTACATAGATATGTCATTACGTGCATAAAACAACGATCATCATACATGTAGGAAAGACAATAGGTACTTAAGAACACATATTTTGGCCACGCTTGTAACCCTTTTTGGTACCCCTTCGAGTGATAGCGCATCAGAAAACACATGTATATGGGTCATCCTAGATTTCCTGAATCCATCCATAGATAAATTGATCAGCCGCCTAACTACTATAGTGCCACTGAGAAAAACACTCAGGAAGATACTCTCTAGTACCTGGGTAGTCGGGTAGTATGGCTAAGGGCACAGTCTAGCCTTAGTTGGTGCCCTGAGATATTGGGTCGAGTACTATTGTTGGACCCCGCACGTATATCAGAGAACTATAACACAGGGAAAACCCTTGTTTGTAGAAACCCTTATCTGTAGAAACCTGTCCTTTTTAACACAATTTTTTTTTGTGGACCCAACCCATCTCTGACACCCTTATTTGGCTCCTATCCCTTTGGATATTCCTTTTCGCCTTGATTGCAATGGTACCTATCATTTGACACCCTTTTTCTCAGTGGTCCCACTCACCCCTCTAGACCCATTTTGTTTCCCCTATACCATTTTCCTGCTCCTTTGTCCAAATGACTACCACATGAGCCCAAGAACTCAATACCTTGATTGCTGACAACAACCAGCACAAAGTAGACATCCAACATCTCAGTGCCAACATTAGCTCCATCAATTAAACTATTGATATCCTTGAGGAACAATGTATTCACATCACAGACCTCAAGGAACAATGCTCCCACATCAAAGACCTCAAGGAACAATGTTCCCACATCACAAACCTCAAGGAACAATGTTCCCACATCAAAGACCTCAAGGAACAATGTTCACACATCAAATACCTCAAACACTACTTCCTGGGTCATTCCCAAAACCCTTCCTCTTCCAAACAACCATCTTATAAGGATGACCATGACTCTTCCCATTACCAAGGCCCTCATACTACCCACTTTTCTCGAGACCTCCACCCTCCTAGAATTGAGGTGAACAAATTTGATGGATTGGATCCTACAAGCTCAGTCACCCAAATGGAACATTATTTCTCTTTCCATGGTATTACTGATGACTTAGCCAAGATTCGTTATGGTGTCCTACATTTGGATCCGGAACGATGGCAATGGTGGAAATGGAGAAAAAAGGCGCACCAAGCATATCTTGCTTGGACACGGTTTGTGGCTGAACGTTATGACCACTTTGACTCTGACACTCACCATTTAGGTCGTTTGACCAAGTTAAAGCAATCTGGGATAGTGGAATACTTTATTGCCACTTTTGAGCACTTGGCTTTCAGAACGGAGGGCATGTCAGATTCTTTCTTTAGGGAATGCTTTATCAGTGGCATCAAAGATGAAATTCGTGCCCATGTTCTCATGGCACACCCCCAAACTTGGTTGGAAGCCACTCAACAAGCCAAGGAAGCCCAATAGATTGTGTCCTCCCAGACTCACAAACCCTCCTTTCCTCCTCACCCTAAACCCACCCATTTTTCCCCTTCTGCAACTCCCCTCAAGATCTAGAAATTAACCAGGGATGAAATTATTGAACGTCAACTCATGGGTCTTTATTATAATTATGATGAAAAATATTTTCCTGAGCACAAGTGTAAGGAAAAAAATATTTTTATGGCTGTGACTGAGGATCTTTCTAAGAAGATGTTGTTGTTCCACCTATGGAGGAACTCCCACCGCCATTTGACCTCACCCCACCCTTTGACCGACCCGACGTTGACTTGGTGATTTCCCTTAATCTCAAATTAATTGGTTACATCAAAAATAGGAAAGTCATCATCCTTGTGGATAGTGGTATCACCCATAACTTTATTCATCACCGCATTGCCCAAGAAGTCAATTGTTACATCTGTCTCGTCAATAATTTTCAAATCATGATTGCCAATGGTGGTTCCATAAAATGTGGAGGACGATGTGACAACGCGTGCCTCCAAATTGGTCAGTATCACCTGAAATCCCATATGTTTTCTATAGACATGGATGGTTGTGAAATTGTTCTTGGTGTTGAATGGTTACGCACTCTCGGCCCCATTCTCATGGATTTTACGAAATTAACCATGCAATTCCAACATGAGGGACAATAATATAAGTTCCAACACATCACAATAGGTTCCCCTGAGATCATCAATTCCCATCACATGGAAAATCTCCTCAAAAAAGGTCATTCGAGAATTATAGCCCAAATCCACTTCATTCATGTTGTTTAGACACCTTTTCTGCATCCTAACCTCCAATCTATCCTCTCCCACCACCAAGTTGATTTTACCACCCCCAAAGAACTTCCCCCTTCCCATGGAGTCCATGATCATTCCATCCCTATCATCCCGGGCAATATTCCTCCCAATGTTCGGCCTTATTGTCATCCCTTTGCCCAGAATAATAAAATTGAGAAAATTGTTCATGAATTACTAGAAGTCGGTGTTATTTGTCCCAGTACTAGCCCCTATTCTTCCCATGTGGTCATGGTACTCAAGAAAGAAGGTACTTGCCGCATGTGTCATGATTTTCGTGCCCTCAACAAACTCAGAATCAAAGACAAATTCCCCATTCATGTCATTGATGACCTCTTGGATGAATTGAGTGGTGTTCAGTACTTCACCAAATTGGATCTACATTCTAGCTACCACCAGATCCACATGAACAAAGAAGACATTCCCAAGACCGTGTTTTGCACTCATGAGGGTCATTATGAATTCTTAGTAATTCCCTTTGGATTGTGTAATGCTCCTTCCACTTTCCAAAGTCTTATGAATCATGTCTTTCGTCCTTTCCTCCGTCATTTTGTATTAGTTTTCTTTTATGATATTCTCATCTATAGTAAAACTTGGTCATCCTATCTCTCCCATGTGAATCAAGTTCTCCATCTACTCTCTAAGCACCAACTTTTCCTCGAACAATCTAAATGTGCCTTTGATGCCTCAGAAGTGGAATACTTGGGTCATATTTTCGGCAAGGATGGTGTATGCCTCGATCCTAAGAAAATTGAATCTATGAAAGATTGGCCTCGCACTAAAACTCTTAATAGCTTGCATGGTTTTCTAGGTTTAACGGGCTATTATAGGAAGTTTGTTCGGAATTATGGAAAGATTGCACCACCTCTCACTTCCCTCCATAAAAATAATGCTTTCACTTGGACTTCGGTTGTGGATTAGGCCTTCCAAGCCTTAAAAGATGCTATGTGCTTGACCCCTATCATAACACTCCCAGACTTCACAAATACATTCGTATTTGAATGTGATGCTTCTGGAAAAGGAATTGGAGTCATCCTCATGCAAGATGGTAGGCCCTTGGCCTTCACTAGAAAACAACTTTCAGAGCAAAATTTGAGCCAATCCATTTATGAAAAGGAAATGTTAGCTATTCTGCAGGTTGTGGATCTCTGGCATCCTTATTTATTGGGTCAACAATTCCAAATCAAAACTGATCATCAGAGTCTCAATTATTTCCTGGAACAACAAATTTCATCCCCAGCACAACAAAAATGGGTGACCAAGCTATTTGATTGTGATTATGAGATCATTTACAAGAAGGGAAAGGAAGATGTAGTTTTTGTTGCTCTGTCCCAGAAATATGAAGAAGATGGGTCCCTTTTCTCCCTCTCCTTCATTGTACCAGATTGGCTCCAAGCTATTCGTCAAGAATGGTTGCAAGACCCCAAAGTTTCTAGCCTACTCCACCAATTGCAACATAATTCTTCAGTTTCTCCAGGTTACTCTTGGCATAATGAAGAGTTTCGCTACAAAGGTCATTTGTATCTATCCAATCAATCCCACCTTAAATCCACAGTTCTTTCTAAACTTCATGCCTCACCCATAGCCGGGATTTAGGATTTACAAAAACCTATGAATGGGTCAAACGTTCATTTTTCTGTGATGGTATGAAACATGACATTTGCACCTTTGTGGTTGAATGTGAGGTCTGTCAATGCAACAAGGGAGAAATTTTCAAAGCTCCGGGCACACTCCAACCGCTTCTGATTCACCCTGATATTTTACGAGATATTTCTATGGACTTCATTGTAGGCTTACCTAAATTAGGAAATAAGTCAGTCATCATGGTGGTCGTCGATCATCTCTCCAAATATGCTCATTTTTGTGCTCTTCAACACCCATTCACAGCTGCCACAGTGGCTCAAATCCTCATGGATAATATCTTCAAGCTTCATGGAATGCCTAATTCTATTGTCTCTGATAGAGACCCCAGTTTCACCAACAATTTTTGGCAAGATTGTTTCAAGCTACAGGGCACCCAATTGCATCTCAGCACTGCCTGTCACCCCTAGACAGATGGCCAAACTGAAGTTTTCAACAAGTGCTTGGAAACATATTTGAGGTGTTTTGTATCTAAGAGGAAAAATCGGTGGGCTCAATGGTTACCCCTAGCTGAATGGTGGTACAACACATCTTACCATACAACTACTGACATGACTCCTTTTGATTCAGTCTACAGCCAAAACCCCCCATCAGTTCTCTCCTATATTCCAGGGGCCTCTAAGGTTCAAGAGGTTGACACAAATCTTACAGTCTGCGAAGCTATTCTTCGTTCCCTCAAAGACAATTTGTTCATGGCACAGATTCGCATGAAGAAACAAGTATATCAAGGTTGATTTGAGTTTCATTTTGTTGAAGGGGACCGAGTATTTCTTCGACTACAACCTTATAAGAAGAATACACTCAAATCTCAACACTGTCAAAAAATCGTGCCCAAATTTTATGGTCCTTATACAGTGCTCAATCATGTGGGATCAATGGCCTATCAGTTAGCTCGACCCAGTCAGTCGAAGCTCCATCCTGTTTTTCATGTTTCCTTCTTAAAGAAGGTGATTGGAACTAAGTGCCAAACTCAAACTAGTCTTCCTGAGTTGGATGAAGAAGGTTCCATATAGTTGCAACCACAGGTAGTCTTGGCCTAGAGAGAGAGAGTCGTCTCCGTCAGTGCACCATCCAGGAAGTGTTAGTCCAATGGAAAGATACCCCTCCAGAATATGCCACTTGGGAGACGACCACCATTCTACAACAATTCCCTCATCTGAAGCCTTGAGGACAAGGTTGTTCTTCAAGGGGGAGGTCATGTTAGGGACCTAACCTCCCTAACCCCTCACATAGGTAGAATAATATAATTCCATGTAATAAAGGCCAATATTAATAAGGCCTAGCAATAATGATGAATAAATCAAATGTAAGAATACCTAAGAGAAGCTTTCACTTCTAGAAGGATCTTCCTCTAGATTGTTCTTTTGGATAGATAGATTTAGTATAAATAAAAGTAGAGGGTATGAGAAACCTTGTCTTGGATATTGTTGTAATAGAGCTCTACTCTACTAGAGTTTTCCCCCTCGAAGAGGCAAGTGAACATTGCTATCGGTAATCAAAGTGCTCATTCTAGTGTTATTCTAGTATTGTTCTGGTATTTTTTTGGTTATATCATTGTTTATCTGCCATTTCTAGCTAAAATATTTTTGTTTTGCATACTATTTTGTATCTAGAATACTGCAGATTACTGAGTGGAGGGGTGAATCAATAACATGTATTTTTAATCCTTTTAACCAAAGTATGTAAGTTCTATTTATCTTTATGATCAATATAACATTATCACCCAATAAGTGTAGAGTAAATAAACCATAAACAATGAACACTCACATGCATGCACAATACACCAGTATTTTTACATGCAAACCCAATGCGGGAGAAAACCACAAAATGATTTTTCTTATATGTCTTTTAAGAATTACATTCATTGGAAGCACCAACTTCCTTTGTTCTCCTTCTACAACTAGAAGGAGGCTCTGAACCCATATATTTTCATTCTACAACCTGAGGGAAGCTCCAACTCCCCAATTCTCCGGCTATAACTAGAAGGAGGCTACAACCCCTTATGTTCTATGGATACAACTTGAAGGTGGATACAACCACCTATCCTTACCCCATCCTTCCACCCTAAAATAAAAATGAAATGATGAAACCACTGCCACACTGTCACTGTGATATATACCAATGTAAACTTGTACCAATTTGTGCCAACAACCTATAACCAACATGTGCCACTAACTTGTAACCAACCTATATATGTACTCTTCTTGTACCAACAAAACCCAAGAGGTACGTTTCATGTCTCTGTTGTAACACATGTATGAACGAACCCTTTCTCTATTGCAGCCTGCATATGTATGCGGCTTTTCTATACTGCAACTTGCATACACCTTATAAAAACTAGGGTTTTTCTCTTTCTTGAAAACTCTGACCCTTTATTTCCTCTTTCACATCAACCTGCAACTTGTCACCGTGTCTAGACTGTAGTTGTTCCCTATGCATACATCCTCATACAAATCCCTTAACCAAGTGTGTCTATATCTCTCTAGTCATGTGCCATCCAAGCATGTATAATCATGAACAAGTATAATAACCCTCACATGGACTGGATATCAAACCCTAACTGATATACAACCTCTCAATACATCAACCACTTCACAAATACAAGATCTCAACCATACACCACAAAAACCCTTAACCATATGCCAATAAATACAAGATATGCCTCAACACTAACAAGATGTACCAATGATAAATTATACCAGCACTATATTTCTGTAGATCTGACTTATACAATAAGTCCCATGAAACCAATAGCCTCTCTAGGGAAAATCCTCAAACCCCCATAACCATTTCTCATGTAGACAGTAAAATCCAACTACATATAGAAATAAGACATACCTTTTGAACCTGTAGAGAAATCTATTGTACTTGATCACTGTAGACCTTCCTGGGAGCTTGCTTTTAGATTCTAGAGACTTGTCATCTTCATCTTCTCAAGTTTGGGTGGCTTATCTCACATGTACGCACCCTATTATACTGAAATCCCGCATAGGTATGCGCCCTTCTCCACTATGTCCCACGTACACCTCAAAAACTAGGGTTTTTTCAGTATTTTCTGTAATTTTGAAACTTTTGTCGTCAACCCTTTGTGCTACCTCAGACTTGTGCAACTTCAAATGTATCAATGAGTAACTTCAATAAACCTTACACATTAATAGATATTCAATGTGCTCAATAGGTGCTAATAGGAGAGCCTTGCTCTCTTATTTATACTTCCATGTAGCTTCCTCAAGGGGTTACCTTCTAACAAACTTAATCCAATTTCCTTCTTTTAGGGCTAACCCACTTCTAACAACTTGTCCACTTCTAATCCACTTTGCTACAAATAGTAAATTCTCCACTTCTAGTTGCAACTAAATTATTTTTAATTATTTTATTAGTGAAACAACTTAACCCATGATTAACTCCTAGTTTCACCCACTTGACTAGTCAACCTTTTTCTAGGAGCTTCTAGAATACTTTGACTTATTTGACCTTCTAGATAACTCATGAGGGTTCTCCAACTTCACCAGGCCATAACTCTCTAACCGTGAGGAGTTATGTGATGTTCCACATACCACCGAAAATGGCATGACATGTACTATCCATATAGAATATTTTTACCTGTAAATATATTAATATTCATATCATTATACATCAATCAAACCGAAGCCTCTTAACCATACTGTTGGGGCTACCATAATTTTGTATCGGACTTGCTTCAAGGGTTGACATCAATGAAAACAGACCCAATTAATCAACAATATCCCCCTTTGGCATTGATGGCAACACTTTAATGCAACACTAAAGTCATATCACTCATACTCCCCCTGTGATCGTGCCTCTGTGCTCTCTCTCCAAGCATCTAACTTTGTGTCTTGCATATGGTGAATCTGACTATGCCTATGTTCTCTCTCTCCAAGAATCTAACTATCTGTCATGCATCTAGTGAATCTCTCCCCCTTTGACATCAACGGAAAAGGTAACGAGGTTGCTCCCCCTAACTGAAATGTCCTTGGGGCTGCTCCCCATGACTGACATCTTCCTGAAACTACTCCCCCAACCTGAATTGTCCTCTTTATGGTGCTTCCTAATGTAAATATAACACATATAATATAATCATTCAAAATCATTCATTTTGCAGTAGAAATTACTAAGAGTCTGTGGAGAAGATACTCAAAGGATTTTCTTGGAAGTGATTTTATAAACATATTTGCAACCTGTTCTTTTGTTCCCACATATTCAACTATGATGTTCTTCTCTGTAACCTGTCCCTATAGAAAGTGATACTTAATTGGAATGCACTTTGTCTTGGAGTGCATCACTAGATTCTTTGATATATTGATGGTGCTTGTATTATCACAATATATTGGAATGGGCTCATCATACTCAACATGTATATCTGTCGGAGTTTGTTTTATCCATATAACCTGTGTACAACATGATGCTACTGCAATATACTTTTCTTCGGTTGTATACAATGATATTGATGATTGTTTCTTGCTTATCCAAGATACCAAAGACTCACCCAAGTAGACCGTTGCTCCATTGGTGCTTCATCGGTCATCAATGCAACCTGCCCAATCTGCATATGTGTAGGAAATAAGTGAAAGATCCTTTCCTTTTGGATACCATAATCCAAACTCTTATGTACCCTTGAGATATCTAAAAATACCTTTTACTGCTAGAACATGTGATTCCTTTGGTTCTTCTTGAAATCGTCCCACCTATACAATTGTCTGCATTACATATGGTCTGGATGTTGTCACATAAAGTAAGTTGCCAATTATTGACCTATACTTCCTTTGATATGTAGACTTTGAATCATCTCTTTACTCAACTTGCAATTGGTTTGCATAGGAGTATTAATTGGTTTGCAATCTTCCATTTCGAACGTCTTTAACATTTCTCTCATATACTTAGTCTGAGAATTAAAATTTCCTTGGTTGCTTTGACATATCTGAAGACCCAGAAAGAAGGATACTTCTCCAAGTAATGAAATTTCAAATTCATTATGCATATCCTTTGCAAATTTCTGGCTTAACCTGTCATCAACACTTCCAAATATAATATCATTAACATAAACTTCAATTAATAAAATACTATCTTGAGTTACCTTGATGTGGACATTGTTGTCTGTATTTCCTTTTCTGAACCCTGCTTATTGTAGATATCTATCAAGTCTAGAATACCATGCTCTAGGATCATGTTTTAGACCATGCAAGGCCTTCTTCAACCTGCAAACATAATCTTTTATCTATAACAACTGAAATCCTTTTGGTTTCTCAATGTAGAGTTCTTCTTCAAGTTCCCCATTCAGAAAGGTTGATTTCACGTCCATCTAATACACTTTAATATTCTTGGAGCATGCATAAGCTAGGATCAATCTGATTGCTTCCATTATGGTAACTGGGGAAAACATCTCTTCAAAGTCGATACCTTCAACCTGTGCATATCCTTTACATACCAATCTAGCTTTGTTCCTAGTAACCTGTCCATCTTCATTCCATTTATTTCAGAAGACCCACTTTGTGTCAATCACATTCTTGTACCTAGGTCTTGGAGCCAATTCCCAAGTGTCATTCTTCTCTATTTGATCCAACTTTTCATTCATGGCCTTTTTTGAGAATTCATCCTTGCTAACTTATTCAAAACTATCTGGTTCAATCAAAGATAAGAGTGCTAGGTGCAGTTGTTCTGGTGAACGAATTCTTCATCTAGTCTCAATTCTTGCATCTTTGTTCCCGATAATCTGATCTGAAGGATGATTCTTTTGTATTTGTTTGCTAGGTGTATTTGGAGGTACTTTTTATACTTTCTCTTCTACTTCTATCTAATCTTCTTCATCTTCCCCTTCTACTACTTCTTCATCCTTTGCCTCTTCTTCGTAAATATGTTCCACTGATTCTTTTTCTTATTCCTTTAATTTTCATCCACCTATTTCATCAACCATTACATTGATGCTTTCCACAACTTTGTTGAGCCTTAGGTTGTAACACTTATATGCTTTCCTTGTACTTGAGTAACCAACAAGTATGCCTTTGTCCACATGTGAATCAAACTTTTTCATTCTGTCATCTTCTCTTTTGATGTAGCATTTGCTTACGAAAACTCTGGAGTGCTTCACATTTTTTGGTCTTCCTTTCCATAGCTCGTAGGGAGTTTTTTCACTGTTGTTTCTGAGTATTACTTTGTTTTGAATGTGAATTGTTGTATGCATGACATGTGTCAAAAAAGTATCTATCAACTTAGATTCCATTAACGTTGCTCGAGCCATTCCATGTATTGACTTGTTCTTTCTTTCAACAACTCCATTATGTTGAGGTGTCCTAGCAACAAAGAATTGTCTTTTTATTCCATGTTTGTTGCAGAAATCCATAAATTCCTTTGAAGTAAACTCTCCTCCATTGTCTGATCTCAAACATTTGATTTTTGAATCCATTTCATTTTCAACCATTTCTTGTATACCTTGAAGTTTTCAAATTCTTCTAATTTCTTCTTGAGAAAACAAACTATAGTTATTTTTGTATAATCATCAACCAATAACATAAAGTATTGCTCACCTTTTAAACCTTTTGTTCTAGTTGGTCCAAATAGATCAGTATGCACAATTTCTGGTGGTCTTGTTGTGGAGTATTCCTTTGATTTGAACTCGGTCTTTGTTTGCTTTCCTTGTTGACAATGCTTGCATAGAGTGTTTGTTGGCTTCGTGATCTGGGGCATTTATCTGATTACTTCCTTTTTGCTAACTTTAACGAGGTTATAGAAATTTATGTGACCCATTCTTATGTGCCATAGCCAAACTTCATCTTCCTTTCCTAGACAACACTTTTCATTTCTAATTTCACTTAGTACATATATGTGGCTTGAAGTTCTTACAGTTGTTGCAATCAATTTTCCTAAACCTGTTTTTCTTGTCTTTCACTTCTGTGAATCGAGCATAACTTTGTGACCTTGGTCACACATTTGACTTACACTTAGAAGATTATGTTTCATATCTTCCACTAGTAGACCATTTTATGTCTTGGTATTCTTGTTTCCAATTCTAACTATGCCTTTTTCCAATGATTCTAGATGAGTCATCGTTTCCAAAGGAAATTGATGCATCTCTTTCCTTTCCCAATGTAAGAAACGTGTATTCATCACCTGTCATGTGCTTTGAGAAACCATTATCAACATACCAACCATGTTTTTTGTGTTTAGCTTGTAGAGTGAGTGTGCATTCTTCATTGTTAAACTGGTTCTTCTTTCTTATCCATATTCTCTGTCGAGGTTCATGTCTGCGATTGTTGTTATTTTGTTGTGATTCTCTAGGAGAGATTGTCATTCTACAATATTTGGCCATGTGTCCAAAGTTATTTCACTTGTAGCATTCCACTTCAGTGATCAATGATTCAAATATGTTGTAGTTTCTTCTCTATGTTTCACTAGGCCTTATTGGATAACCATTTTGTGCATGACTTTCAAAGTTATTTATGTTCCTGCTATTAGCTCTGAAATTTAAAGCTTTGTGTCCAAAATTATTACATGCATAACATAAACCAAAAAAGATAGTTTGATACCTAGGAGTTAAATATCTTCTTAAAGGAGTTACTCTTGTGAATACTTCTTATTCCTGAGGCCTGCTTGTTTCTGACTATCATTGATTCTGAAATATGAATCTTCTAGGTGGAGGAGTGTCCTTGTGATCTTCCATGTAAAACTTATCGTCTCCTCTGACTATCTATGCATAGCTTCTTGGTTATGTTTCTTGATATGTAGTTTTGGAGCTTGAGCCTCTTTCTGTTTGATTTTATCCTAGCCTAGACTTGTCATGATGTGGCCTCTGATTGTTGATAATGTTATCCAAAACATTTGAGTTGTTCTGCATGTTTTTATGTTGAAGGTATTTTCTCAATGTAACAATATATGCCTCCAAATTTCCGATGATCATGTCCTTTTCTTCTGATTGTTATTTAAGTGCTTCTTCGATTCTTTTGTCTTCTTCAACTTGAATTTTTAGATTAGAGATCATCTACTCCAATTCTTTAGAGTTTTAATTTTGTGTTTCCTCTTTTCTTTTTAGTTCTACCTGTAGTGATTTTTTTTTCTTCTTTTCCCTTTTTATAACATCTATGGCACTCAACAATTCTTCCCTCTAGTCAACTTTTTCCTCTTCATATTCTTCTTTTGTGTCTTTTGTATCAGATTTTTATATTTCCACGAATAGAACTCTTTATGTCTCACTTTCATTGACTTCATCTTCGTCTGATGAGAAGTCATCTTCTTTGGTGCATAAACTTTTCTTGAAGACTTTCTTTTTGGTTCTTTTGCCTTTATATGTTTGTTTTCTATTTGAATCATCTTCTTCATTTCTTTTCTTTTTCTTATGAGGATATTTGTTAGAAAAATGACCAATACCATCACAATTAAAACAAATCAATGGAAGCTCACCTATATATCTGTCATTGGTTCCCAGTTTCAATATTCTGACAAAGTTGGCTACTTCTTCATCGTCTTTTGAGATGTCACTGATGTTGTTATCTTCTTTTTCCTTTTTCTTTCCCTTTTTCTTTGACTTCTTGGATGCTTTGAATGTTGCTTCTTTTATACTCAGATTCTCATGTTCATTTCTCATTTCATATGCTGTGAAATTTCCATGTAATTCATCCATGCTTATTGAATCCAAATCTGTTCTTTCTTCTAGTGTTGATACCTTAGATCAAATCTCATTAGAATAGATCTTAGTACATTTTGAACAATTATAGATTCATCAACTTCTTCTCCCAGTCCTCTGATTGCATTCATTGTTTCATCAACTCGTAAGAAGTAAGTTGCAATATTCTCATCGTCTTTCATTTTCAACTGCTCAAATTGACCTATGTAAGTTTGAAGCTCTATTGCCTTGGCTTTTGCATCTCCTTCATAAATATTCTTAAGTTTGTCCCAAAACTCTTTTGCAGAGCTGCAATGCATAATTTTTCCATATACTGAATCACAAAGACCATTCAAAAGTGCATTTTTGGCTTTTGAATTGTTTAGACTAAGTTTCCTTCCATTGTCATTTATTGGTGGAATTGTTGGTTCTTTATATTCATCTACAACTAATTATCAAACTTCAAATCCCTATGCCTATACATATGTTTTCATCCTTCTGTTCCAAAATGGATAATTTTGTCCATCAAACTGTGGTATTTCATTTTTATACATACTATTACTCTCCATGATCTACCTTTCAATGGTTAAACTGATTTCTGAAGGAACTGGCTCTGATACAAATTGTTGGATTATTGAGAGGGGGGTGAATCAGTAATAGAGAATTTTAATCCTTTTAACCACAATATGTAAGTGTTATTTATCTTTATGATAAATATAACATTATCATCCAATAAGTGTAGAGTAAATAAACCATAAACAATGAAAAATCACACACATGCACAGTACACCAATATTTTTACGTGGAAACCCAATGCGAGAGAAAACCATAGAATGTTTTTTCTTATATGTATTTAAGATTTACATTCATTTGAAGCACCAACTTCCTTTTTTCTCCAGATGCAACTAGAAGGATGCTCCAACCCCCTATATTTTCAGGCTATAACTTGAGGGAAGCTCCAACTCCCCAATTCTCTGGCTACAACTAGGAGGTTACAACCCCCTTTGTTCTTTGGCTACAATTGGAAGGTGGCTACAACCACCTATCCTTACCCCGTCCTGTCACCCTGAAATATAAATGAAATGATGAAACCACTGCCACACTTTCACTATGAGATATATCATTGTAAACCTATACCAATATGTCCCAACAACCTATAACCAACCTATTCCACTGACCTGTAACCAACCTGTACCTGTACATGTACTCTTATTATACCAACAAAACCCAATAGGTATGTGACCTGTCTGTGATGCAACATGTGTATGTACGTGCCCTTTATCTACTATAGCCTGTGTATGTACGTGACCTTTTTATACTGTAGCCTATGTACACCTTCTAAAAAACTAGGGTTTTTCTCTTTCCTAAAAAGTATGACCCTTTGTTTCCTCTGTCACACCAACCTGCAACATGTCACTGTGTCCAGAATGTAGTTGTGCCCTCTGCATACATCCTCATACAAATCCCTTAACCAAGTGCATCTATATCTCTCTAGTCATGTGTCATTCAAGTGTGTATAATCATGAACAAATATAATAACCCTCACATGGACTAGACATAAAAACCTAATTGATATAAAACCTCTCAATACATTAACCACTTCACAAACACAAGATCTCAACCATGTACCACAAAAACCCTTAACCATATGCCAAGAAATACAAGATATGCTTCAACACTAACAAGATGTACCAATGATAAATTATACTGGCACTGTATCTATGTAGATATGACTTATACAATAAGTCCCATGCAACCAATAGCCTCTCTAGGGAAAATCCTCCAACCCCCATAACCATTTCTCATGTAGAAAACAAAATCCAACTACTTATATAAATAAGACATACCTTTTGAACCCGTACACAGATATGTTGTACTTGATCACTATAGACCTTTTTGGGAGCTGTTATCACTCCAAGAAACTCTCCTAGGCTGTATCTCAGAGATGCATGGTAACTTAACCTTTTTGTAATTATTTTCTCAATAATGGGTGTGGATTTGGATCAAGATGAATATCTAAATCACTGGATTGTATCTTCAAGACAGTCTGGCTATATTCATGTAGTAAAAGGCCTTCAAGAGCTATTATCGGATAGGTTTGTAGATTAAATGGATAAGAAAACCAATCAATTAACCAGAACATACATAACAATATATATGATAGGTCAACAAACTAGCAAAGGATGCTTATGATTCTTGCTTAATAATCAAAGGTAAGATGACAGTTACCATGGGACCTTTAAACATAGACAAAGAAATTATTTCAACTCATAGGCATAGAAAAAGATAAGGAGAGTCTGATAATAACAATGAAAGAAGATTGCATGCTTAATATATTAAAGAAAGTGTCTTTATCACAATAACAGTGGATTACAGAACTCAAAATTGAATCCTTTGTTCATCAAATGTTTTGGGCTTTATAGCCATTTACAAATAGTTTCAAGACCCTAGATTACTGGATCAGATTTTGCCTAAAATAGAAAATCAATAACTGGCCCAAGAAAGCATGCAAATATCCTATAAACTAGGTCAATTCAAATTCTCGAATGATCTTTATGTTCTTCAGATTATTTGGCAGGTGTAGTGAGCCTTCTGAGGCTGTTGGATCTCATGTGATATGAGAGGAGTCGAACATGACACCTGTTGACAGTGAAACAACTTCATAGCCTTGAAAATGGCTAATCGTTTTTTACCTTTCTATCTTGTAGAACACCTCCAAAACCAAAAAAAACTCCTGATAAGGATGTCATTAATTATCTTCCATCGATTGGAACCATTTCTGAGGCTTTTGGACAAGGAAAACTTGGACCTGTGCAAAAATATTAACTTTCTTCCTTATCAGTGCTTTCGGTAGCTAGAGTAGACAGAATTCAGACCAATTAGCCACCGAAAGATCTACTTTCAGTGGCTAATGAACAATCGATATGGTCACCTAAGCCACCGAAACCTGAGATTAGTGAAATTATCAAAATTTCAAAAATACCTTTTGTCTTAGCTCAAAAACGCCTTAGGACTGATCTTTTTAGGCTTATGCATCTTGCTCAAATATTGTAGGGTTACTGGTTGCCTCTGGTTCATTGCACTAGACTACCACCTCTGCTAGGGTTTCAAGATTAGCATGTGTCTGAGCCTGGTGTTTTGAATACATAACTTGTTTCCTCAAAGCCTTGACCTTTTTCTTCAAGCCCTGAGCTACTCTCCATAAGCTATTGTTGTCTTTTACAATCTTGTCCTTCTTTTTCTTTTTTTTATGCTTACATGAGATAATATTTCCAAGGATGAGTTGCTTTCTGCAAAGTTCTTCGACAGGGTTTCATACCTGGTTTTGATTACCCTTTCTAGCACTTCTTGCTCGGCTAAATTCTTCTTAAGATTCCTGATTTCCTTTGATTTACTCTACTTCACTCATTTGCTAGATGAGGCATCTGCAATTTGTGGCTCTTGTTCTTCCTGAGGTGTAGGTGATGGAAGGTCTTCATAACTTGTTGTGTATATATCTACAAAAACAGAATTTTCATGCCCTGTGGTAATTGAATCCTAGTGCCCTGTTTCAATCTGGTGCTCTTCATCCTCCGAGTCTGTGTAAGGAACATTAAGAATGCTTTTGTTCACTGGGGATTCTTTGGCATTTTCTTTTTCACTGTTGAAATTTAATTTCTTCTTAGTTTTATCAAGCTTAGAGGAAGGAGAGGGTTGATTAACTGGAGCTAGAGAGATATCTCTCCCCCTCCTCTTTCCACTTCTGGGAGTAGAATACTTCTTGGAATGAGGACTCTTTTTACCCTCTGGTTGTACCTCAGTCTGGAAATCATTCCAAAACAAGAATTAATTCCACTCTTTGTCTCTTCTTTGCAACAGCTCACAAACTAAAATTTTAATCAAACTGTGGTGGGATAATCTACCTGCAACTTTATTGGGCTCAGCCTTGACTTAATGAGCCATTTTGGATAAGCTTTTGTTGAGAAAATAGGGTAGATTGAGTGGGTTTCTACCAGTCAAATGATTTATGAGTTTAAAATGGTAAATCATCACTCTGTTATATCACCCTTCACAAGTTATATAAACCATTATGGATTTTAGTAACTGTTGCCATTTCTCTTCAAGGAAATACACATGAATGTCTTTCTTCCATATCAAACCCCTATGTTTTGGTTTCAAATAAGACCTGAATTCAACATTCTTAGTGATAGTAGTTTTAAACCATTTTTCTCCAGTCCTGGGAAGCTCTGTCACTTCAGTTATGAGGGCTTCATCTATCTCGATTTCATCCCGACCTATGATTGCTTTCTTTCCATCGAAATTAAGGGAAAAGGCCTCTGCCACCTACTGATGAGAACTCTATAATTTTTTGCAAAAATTATAACACCCTGCATCCCTGAACAATCGACATACTTCTGGATGTGATTCCAAGTAACTGATGTCGTCGAGCTCTTTCCTCAAGTTGACGCTCCTTTCTTCATTTTCCACAATGATTATGTACACCTGTGATCAAAGGAATGGATTTCGGGGGAGAGTTACACAACGTAGAGTTAGGGAGAATCGGCTCGGCTATGACAAAAATAAGAAAACTAAGGCGAGCTTTAGAACATGGCACTGATTACAAGGGATGCAGCAGAATAGTTGGTGATTTGCAATAGTCATGGTCGATAACTGTAATGATGGAGGGTACATAAGCATATGGCTTGATGATACAACAATCTGAAAAGATTCACTTATATCATACAGAGATCAGCTCTCGGTCGTGGACGGTTCATTCTCCTATCTTTTCGACAGCTTATTGCAATTATAAAACTTCAAACCCGACGGTTGAAACATGTGAAAGGATGTGCTGACTCTTTCCCCGCTTCTGCGATTTCGATGGCTAAAATAGCCCTGAATTCCTTTGTTTAAGGTACTGAAAGCTAAGTCTTTTGGTGGCTAATGAACAATCGAAATGTTCACCTAAGCCACAGAAACCTGAGATTTGAATTAGATCAAATAAAAACTAAACAAAAGTTTATTTTATTACATGCATAAAGCTTTGAGAAATGAGCTTTAAAAAAAATTTAAAACTATTTTTTTTAAAAGACATCCTATCACCTAAAATGAAAAATCTCAATTGACTTATTTGAGGAGATAACAGGAGCTTGCTTTCAGACTCAAGAGACCTGACATCTTCATCTCTCACTTTTTTGTGGCTTTTCCCACATGTACATGCCCTGTTATACTGAAATCCCGCGTAGGTACACGCCCTTCTCCACTGCAACCCACATACACCTCAAAAACTAGGGTTTTTTTAGAATTTTTTGTAATTCTGAAACTTTCGTTGTCAACCCTTTGTGCTACCTCAGACTTGCGCAACTTCAAATGTATCAATGAGTACCTTCAATAAACCTTACACAATAATAGATATTCAATGTGCTCAATAGGTGTTAATAGGAGAGCCTTGCTCTCTTATTTATACTTCCATGTAGCTTCCTCAAGGGGTTATCTTCTAACAAACTTAACCCAATTTCCTTCTTTTAGGGCTAACCCACTTCTAACAACTTGTCCACTTCTAATCCACTTTGCTACAAATAGTAAATTCTCCACTTCTAGTTGCAACTAAATTATTTTTAATTATTTTATTACTGAAACAACTTAACCCATGATTAACTCCTAGTTTCACCCACTTGACTAGTCAACCTTTTTCTAGGAGCTTGTAGAATACTTTGACTTATTTGCCCTTCTAGATAACTCATGAGGGTTCTCCAACTTCACAAGGCCATAACTCTCTAACCGTGAGGATTTATGTGGCCTTCCACATATCACCAAAAATGGCATGACATGTACTATCCATCTAGAATAGTTCTACCTGCAAATATATTGATATTCATATCATTATGCATCAATCAAATTGAATTCCCTTAACCATACTATTAGAGCTACTGGAATTTGCTACCAGACTTGCTTCAAGGGTTGACATCAATGACAACCAACCCACTTAATAAACAATTTGGATAGAAAAATCCACATATGCACCCAAAATTGTGATTTGAGCAGTAAAATTCCTAGGAAATTAGAAGGAAGATGATTATTGGACTTAAAGAGCAGGAAAATATGCATGATTTTCATAATTGTAAAATTATTATTATCTAACAAAGTTTGTTGCATGCACATTTTGCATAATTAAGGGTACACGTAGAACATAGTAGATTCAGAATGATGACCAAAGACATGGAATATGCACAAAAAACTTACAACCATGAGGAGGAAGTAAGAGGGGTGAATATCAAGTTGGGTAATGCAGAGACTGAGTCAAATGGGCATAGAGAAGATAAATTAGAAAACATAGAGTTAGTAGAAAAAATGAGAATCCTACAAAGAGAAAAGTTTATCTACAGAGAAAACAGTGAGAGTATTATAAGGGATCAAGAGGAATAGAACCACATCAACACTCAATTGTTACAAAGCCTGAACATATTGCATAAGAAAATAAAAAAAGAATCAGATTCAAGGTTGGCTACAAAGCATAGATATCATGCTAGGAGAGAGGAAGCTAGAAGTGTTAGGCACTCTCGAAGTGATAATATACATCATCACCATTCATCAAGGCACTCAACTACGAGGGCACATGCATTCTCAGATTCAAAGAGAAACCCAAGTTTGTCTCATGCCATACATCATAAAAGGAGCTCAGAGTTCATTGATTTGCAAGGAGAGATTAGGAATATTAAGCCTCCTACATTTGATGGTGATCATAAGAAATATGCAGATGCATAAGCTTGGTTTTTGGGAATGAGGAAATACTTCCAATTGCAAAATTATTCATCAAATGTAGAAGCCATAATTGCAATATACCAGATTCTAGGAAAATCGTAAATGTAGTGGGACCAACTCAAGCAAGTTAAGCACATTGATGAAAAGAGGATCTCATGGAGGCAGTTCAAAATGTATTTTCAAAAGAAATATTTATCAGAGCATTATTATGATAAAAATATGCAAGAGTTCTTTGAACGCAAGCTTGGGATAATGACAATGGATGAGCACGAGATGAGGTTCCTTGAATTGTTGAAGTATGGTGGACTCATAAAGGATGACAAGGTTATAATCCAAAGATTTCTGAGTGGGATACCTTCTTTGTACAATGATAAGATATAGTTTGATGAGCCTAAAACACTCGAAGAAGCTATAAGGAAAGAAAAGTATCTTTATGGGTAGAGCAAAGGGAGGCCAAATTTTCAAAAGGATTTGAATGAAAAGAAGAAAGGCTGGATGGAGCAAAGAAAGAAAGGGTATAAGCCACCATTTTTCATAAATAATTCTCAAGTACATCCAACACAAAATGAGCTTAGGATGATAGAGTCTTTGGGGAAAAGACCAAGGTAATATCCCATAAAATGTTTGGGATGTAAGGGAGATTCCCTATATAGAAATTACCCTCACAAAGGAGAAAGGATGAGGACCGTTCACAACATCCAGGAGGATAATAGAGTTGAGGAGGCATAAGCATGCCAAGGATTTATGCATCCTTGGGCAACATGCAATCATAATACCAATATCATATGATTAAAGTAGAAGGTAAGATTGATAATCATCCCATAGCCATTTTAATTGATTCTGGATCTAGAGTTGCATAGATCCTGATCTTGTTGAGAGATTTAATTTGGAAAGAAAAAAACATGGAAAATCTTAGTTGGTTTAGCTATCCATGGGAGCTAAGAGAAGGATCTATGAGCTGGTTAAGGATTCTATAATGGACATGAATGGACTCAGTACAAGGGCAGATTTAAATATCATACATTTAGGTTCATATGATTTCTTAATTGGCATGGATTGGTTGGATAAGAATCATGTTGTCCTAGATTGATACAACAAGGCGTTCACTTGTATTCATGAGGGAGGGAATCAAATGAAAGTTTAGGGGATTCCAAGGCATGTATCCATCAGATAAATTTCATCCATGCAGTTGAAGAAGATTTTTAGAAAAGGGTGTCAGATTTGTGAAACCCGTATGGAATAGGAAGCTAAGGATAAAGTGCCAAGTATTAAAGACCATAATGTCTTGAAATATTACAAGGATGTATTTGAGGAGATAACATGGTTTCCATCAAAGAGAGATATTGATTTATGCATTGATTTGGTGACTGGAGCTGCCCTAGTGTCTAAGAATCCTTATAGAATGAACACACCAAAGCTAAAGGAATTGAGCATGCAACTTGAAGAAATTTTGAATAAGGGCTATATATACCCAAGTGTCTCACTTTGGAGTTCCCTAGTTCTCATTGTGAAGAATAATGATGGAACCTTAAGTATGTGCATTGATTTCATGCAGCTAAATAAGGTTACCATAAAGAACAAATATCCTTTACCAAGGATTGATGATCTATTTGATCAACTGAAAGGTGCAAGGATTTTTTCCAAGATTGACTTGAGGTCAGGCTATCATCGGGTGAGAATTAAAGATAATATATCAACAAAACATCATTTAGAACAAGATATGGCCATTATGGGTTTTTGGTGGTGCCATTTCGGATATCAAATGCACCAACTATCTTCATGTGTCTGATGAATGGAGTGTTTAGAGAGTATCTATACAAGTTTTGTTATTGTTTTCTTGGATGTTATATTCATCTACTCAAAGGAGGAGGAGTAGCATGAGAAACACTTAAGGATGGCATTACAGGAATTGAGGGAGCATCAATTGCATGCTAAGCTGCTCAAATGCTCATTTTATCATAGGGAGATTCATTATTTGGGCCATATTATTTCATAGGAAGGGATAGCAGTTGATCTTAAGAAGATAGAAGCCATTAGAGGATGGCCATAACCAAAGAATGTTATAGAGGTTAGATCATTCATGGGAGTTGCAAGTTATTATAGAATATTTATTGAAGGATTTTAAAAAATTGCACCCCCAATAATTTCTTTGCAAAAGAAGGGTGTGAAATTTGAATTCACTTTGGAATGCGAGGAAAAAATTCACCACTTGAAGAACTTACTAAAAAGTGCACCAATATTGAAGAATGTTGATCCAAAGGAGAATTTCATTACGTCCAATTATGCATGCAAGGAAGGGCTTGGTGGAGTCTTTACACAAAATGGGCATGTGGTATGCTATGAGTCAAGGAAGCTGAAAGAACATGAAAGGAACTATGCCACACATGACTTAGAGTTGGAAGCTATAATTCATGCCTTAAATATGTGGAGTAATTATCTCATGGAAAAAATATTTGAGCTGAGGACAGACCATAGTTGTTTGAAATATTTATTTGGACATTTTTCCCTTGGTTCTGGAATAAAGCGAAGATTAAGGAAGAAAAGACGAAATGTGAACTGCGTGGAAGACCAGTGATTGATACTGGGTCAAAGTGAGCAGAAGAGAAGAAAAGATGGAGCGAAGTAAGAGAAATCAAGTCATTGGACGAGGAGATCGAGGACAACATATCAACAAGGAAGACGGATCGTGGACAACTCAACAAGCAGAAAAAGCCATCGGTAGATGCTTCAAGAGCACTGCATGAGAAAGAAGGAAAGACAGGCTGGCAAAGCCATGAAAACGCAGGTCAAGTTGACCTAGGGTTTTAGACACCTAGGGTTTTTCATCTAGGGTTTTGACACTTAGGTTTCAGCCTAAGGCGGTCAGTGAGCTATTGTAATGTATAAATAAAGGTCAAGAGGACCTGGGATAGGTTGTTGTTATCGTCATTGGTTCGATGATGTGATGATGAGTGATTGTTGTTATTACTGAGAGGGATGTATTATGCTGAGAGAACATTATGTATTGTAAGATCTTCGGCTAGGTGTGAAGATCATCCCTGCAGTTGGGTGCACAGGGAAGGGAGAAAGAGAGAAGATCTGCTAGCTAAGAGTGCAGATAGGATTGTGTGCTTTCACTTAATATATTATAAAGCACAGTTTTGTGGATGTAGCCCTAGGGAGAGGGTGAAACACGTATATCTTATGTTGTGAGTGATTGGTGTGGTGTTCTTTATCTTTTGTTTACTCTATTATTACATTATTGTGATAGATCTAAGATATACTGTGTGAAGTAGGTTTAAGTTGGTAAATGATATCTAGATTATGTGTTGTTGTTGTATTGGAACCACTTGGAATTTCCTCTGGTTGTAGACACTTGTGTCTTGCA
The DNA here is from genome assembly GCA_009831015.1 of Picea engelmannii. NCBI lineage: Eukaryota > Viridiplantae > Streptophyta > Pinopsida > Pinales > Pinaceae > Picea > Picea engelmannii. The sequence goes on along the minus strand of ML782112.1, from coordinate 845,940 downwards.
ACCCCCTATAGCTACTTTAAGTGAGACTGCATCTGCTTTGTAGGTGATGTCGAAAGGGCCAACATTTAGGGCTTGTTGGTGCGCTATTAGAGTTGAACCCTGGGTCTGCCCCAGTGCCAACAAATGGCTTCGTTGTCGGGACCAAGATCTTCTTGAGGGAATGTCAAGGTGGTTTCCATCGAAGACATAATTTTAGAAGTGGATAGAAGAACAAGAAAAGGACTTCGTAGAAGCTCAGAATAAGAACCCTAAGCTTAGCACCGAGGACTGGTTAGGAAGGTATATCTTTACAGATATACACAATATTTTCTTTGGAGGGATTCATAAGGAGCTATATGAGTGAATAGTCAGGTTAGCAGATACCCAGTTTGAGATCAGATCTAGGCCACTTATGGTTTGGACGTCGGCGTTGATCAAGAAGGTCAAGAGAGTTGATATCATTGTGTCAAGAGTAGTAGATCACTGGTTTGATAGTTCCATTGGAGGGTATATCACCGAGTTTTCTATTGACAGAGTAGAATCATATAGCCAAGTAAAAAGATATTTCTTTAAGGGACCTAGAGGAAATTTTTTACAATTTATGAAGTTGAAGATCAAGATGTTATTGCATGAGAATAACATCTTGAATATATAGTAGTGGGTCATATTGAAAAGCTAATGTTCAAGAATTCATACAGGGACAACAAAATAGAGGTTGGACATACACGTAGTGGAAGGACTTTCAGGGAATTTCCTTTGGCGAACTTATTTGAGCAAGATCACGAACCTCTTCTACAAGAAGAAGGGTTCTACAGTGGAGAAGAAGAAGAGATACTGAACGAGGAACATTAGGGGTCCATTGGGCCAAGAGAAGAAAATACTGAAGAACCTCGCCGAGAAGAGCCAGAAACTTCAAGAACTGCGCTGACTATTGAAATAAGTGTTATTACAACCCATGTTGTTTCAACGGAATTAAGTAACCAGAGTAAAATAAGTTATCAGAACACTTGGAGCACTAGTACAAGTGGTTCAACGCACACTCAGTCAGGAAACCTAGGAAGATCTATGGCAGATGAGATGAGGTTACCCATCTTTATGGGAGATGGATCTGAAGATCCTGATCAACACTGGTTTCTATGTGAATTTGTATGGAGTATTAAGAATGCAACCAATGAAGTTGTTAAATGAGCTCAGTTTAGTACTACCATGAGAGACCGCGCATTGAGCTGGTACATGAAGCTTGTCCAAGGAACTGCACAGCCTAAACCGTTGAATGAGATCAAGAATGTGTTGGTTGCAAAATTCAAGAAACCTAAGTCAGAGTCACAATGCATTACAGAGTTGAAAGAAATCAAGCAGAGAGTAGTTGAACCTGTTTGGGAGTTTGATCAGAGGTTTAAAACCTTAACGAGTCGACTGACTTTTCAGATCCCATACGAGAAGAACAAGGAATGGTTCATTACTACCCTCTTACCACACATCAGAGTCCCTCTGATGCAACAAAAGATCGCTTCGCAGGCTGAGGCACTGGAGATTTCCATGAAGCTAGAATTAGCCCCTATGGGAGAATCTAGCTTAGGTATGAGTCAAATTTTAAGTCAGTTAACTAGCTTATCAATGCAGGTCGAAGATATGAAAAAGGACAAGGAAAAATATAAGAGAGAAGATATATGGTGCATTAGATGCAAAACAGAAGGCCATGACAAAGAGCATTGTCCCCTATTCCATGAGTACTTGGCATCTGGAGCTCCGAGCCCTTTGAAGCAAGTTACCCTACCTTGGTGTGAGGTATATAGAAACAGACATCGCCCCGACGAATGCTATTACATGCAAAAATATGTTCAGACACCCACAAATTTGTATTGCACGTTCCGTAAGTCGGTAAGGCATGATGATAGGGACTGTAGGGCCTATGACCTCATGCATGAAAGGTCAAGGGACATATACAAAATTCAAGGTGAAGTACAGCAAGAAGGGAACACTACACATTATAATTTCCCAGGAAGAGGAAACTTCAACCCTTGTGGTGGATTCATAGGAAGAGGACGGGCATGAGGTATGGGTCAAGGTTGAGGCCAGATCATTTTTTATAACTACGTGCATCCAGGACATTTGTAAAGGGATTGTCAGAACCCTTGTACCACTTACAACTATTGCAACTCATTCAAACATGTCATAGAAGATTGCCTTGCACTATTAACCAAACTTCAAGAAAGATGAGGAGGAAACCAACAAGTACAATTAATCATAGCAGAACCTCATAGAGTGAATCCCAGAGTCATTGTTATCACTAGAGGAGGCGTTGTTATAAGAGAAGACAAGGTAACTCCAGGGAAGACTACAGAACAATCAGGAGTCAGAAAAGCTAGAGAGAAGACACAAGAGTTTGATCCAAAGAAAGAGAAGCAGACATTTGAAGAAGCAAGAAAAGATTTTAGAAGAGATCATGATTCTTCATCAAAGGCACAACATGAAGTAACAAAATATGGAATGCCCCTAGCCTTTGATCAGTTCACTTCTCCCAGAGAAGAAAAAGAGGTAAGTAAGCTCATGGAATTTTTATGCACTTGCATTAATTTGATAAAGGATGAGAGCGTTGTACAAGAGCTACAAAACTTGATCAAACAGTATGAGCTTGGAAAGATAGATCCTCTACTAAATAAAGTAGTACGTCAATTATCCAAAAAGAGGAGGAAAAGTAAGGAACTACTCCTGAATGCTCAAATTGGAGAGTATAATATAGACTATGTGGTCCTCAACTTAGGGTCGTAGGTCAATGTCATGACAAAGCAAACCTGGGCACTGATGGGAAAACCTAAGTTGATCTATTCCCCCATCAAGCTTAGGATGGCCAATCAACAGGCTCTAATCCCATTTAGAAGACTAGAACATGTCCTTGTGTACATAGATGGGGTCAAAACAATTGTGGACTTCGAGGTGATTGAGATAGTCGATGAGAGCTTTCATTACCCCGCGCTGTTAGGAATTGATTGGGCTTTCAATAATTCTACTGTTGTCGACTTGAAGAAAATAAGAATGACGTTTGAAGGAGATTGCCTTAGGGTCATCTCACCTATGGATCCTAATGAAGGTCCCAGATACATAGAGCCCATCAGAGAAAAATACCACGCATATGAGCTATAAAATATATACAAATTGACAACCAGAAAGTAGGATTACATTAATCCTACAACAGATGGAAGCCTAACTTGGCGAAGTGACAATGCATGTTCATCAGATTTAGAAGAAGCACTGGAGAACTGGCATAACCAAATGTATGAAGTATCTACAAGGAGATGTGTTAGATTAACCAGAGAAGTTTGTTGGATCGTCACAACAATAAGTAACTTTCCCACCTTTGATGGTCTAAATCATTCAGAAGCTTTCTTGTTGGAATTTGAAGAAATTGTACCAATACAACAAAGATTGTTGGCACTAGATGAGGCCTTGAAAACAACTCCAACAAGATGGTGGGGGACACACAAAAACAACAATACGGACTGGATACAATGTTGCACTTTGATCACAATGCAGTTTTCAAAACAAGTAGAAGGTTGTGAAGTTAGGTACACAGGTCGAAGTTGTCCAAAGGACCATGTGAGAAGTTGCGAGGAAGCCTAGAGAAACATTCCTCAAGAGTAGTGGGTGCACAAATTCATTAACACGCTGGACATAACCCCTATCAATTGGTATCTTCAAGCATAACTGCTCATTGCAAATTGGGAAGGCATGACTTAGAACTTTGTAACTACCTTTTTATTCGAAATCCAATACCCTACAGTGGATCAAGTGTTACATATTGTAAGACAAAAAGTATTTGAGGAGCCACCTAGCCTCCCTTTGGAGCAAGAAGAGGATGAATGGACTGCACCTCTTCAGAAATTGCAGGGTTGTTACAATATCAATGCTGATGAAGACGATGATCCTAGGAAGGTGAACATCGTTGAAATGGAAGGATGGAGAGACATAGAAGGACCAGGAGTTGAGATACCTTTCATTGGACAACCAATTAAAATCAAGAAAGTCAATATTGGAACAGAGCAAACACCGAAGCTTGCAAATGTTGGAGATTATTGGGATGTTACCACTATTGACAAGATCACAAAGTTACTACATGAATATTAGGACTTGTTTCCAACCAAGTTCACTGATATGAAGGGCATTAAAGGGCCCATGGGAGAGATGAAGATCCCCTTGAAGCCAGATGCAAGGCCAGTCAAACAGAGACCCTACAAATTGAATCCTAAATATAAGGAGAAAGTGAATATTGAATTAGACAGAATGTTGGAAGCCAAAATCATAGAACCTGTTGAAGATTCAGATTGGATTAGCCCTATGGTGGTACAAGATAAGAAAACCAGAGAAATCAATATTTGTGTAGATCTCAGGAAGTTGAATGATGCCTATTTTCATGACCCATTCCCTACACCATTTACTGACGAAGTGTTATATAACATGGGAGGACAGGAGGTCTACTCCTTCACCGATGGATTTTCAAGATACCATCAGATAAGGATTGCCAACAAAGATCGTCACAAGACCACATTTTCCATAGAATGGGGATCCTACCAGTATACAGTGATGTCATTTGGATTGAAGAATGTGTCAACAATATTTTCTAGAGTGGTGGTCAAAGCATTCAAGGAATTTTTACATAAATTTATGGAAGCATATTTTGATGATTGGACTGTTTTTAGTTTGTTGCAAAATCATATTGAATGCTTAAGACTAATGTTGGATAAGAGCAAGCAATGCCAGATTTCCTTGAATCTGAATAAGTGCATCTTCTTTTCACTCTTTGGAGTGATGCTAGGCCATATTGTGTGTAAGCAGGGATTGTTGGTAGATCCATCTAAGATTGTCATTATAGTTGATTTACCCCCTCCTACTTTAGTCAAACAGTTTCGCACTGCGCTGGGACATACTGGATACTACAGGAAGTTCATTAAAGGCTATGCACAGATCAAAACACCCATGGAGAATATTTTGAATAAATACTGTCAGATTCATTAGACAGAAGAATGCCAGCAGACCTTTGACACACTGAAACAAAAAATGGTTACCGTGCCTATTCTGGTTTTCCCATATTGGAGCAAATAATTTCATGTGCATGTCGATGCATCTTCTATCACATTAGGAGTAGTTCTAGCACAATCGAGAGTAGGAGACATTGACCTCCCGTTAGCCTTTTCTAGAAAGAAGCTATCAATCGCTGAGATTAATTACACCACCACTGAGAGACAAGGGTTAGCCATGGTGTATGCACTGCAGAAGTTTCGTCACTACTTGGAGGACACTTTAAAATGTTTACTGATCACTCCACACTGAAATACCTAGTCAACAAGCCAGTGTCGGGGGGAAGAATATGCAGATGGCTTCTGCTCTTTCAGGAATATGATTTTCAGATCGTGGTTAAGCCAAGGAGAATGAACAAAGGCCCTGACCACTTGTCGAGGTGGGAACATGGTGAGGAACCTACTAGTTTGGAGGATACACTATCGGATACACTATCAGATACACAATTGTTGGCCATTAGAAATATTGATGATCACTTCATCGAGATAGTCCAGTTCCTGTCAACAGGAATGGTACCTAGTGAATATACAATCACCCAGAAGAAACAGTTGGTAGTGCGTGTTGCAGACTTTTCACTTATAGCTGAATAACTATATAAGATGGGACCTGATGAGATCTTGAGGAGATGTGTTATGGAAGCAGAAAGACCATGGATTTTAGCAGAAGCTCATGAAGGCATCACAGGAGGACACTACGCAGGCAAAGCAACAATGTAGAAGGTTCTTAGAGCTAGCTTATGGTGGCCTACTTTACATAGAGATGCTAAAGACTACTACAAAGCCTGCAATGTATGCCAAAGAGTTGGGAAACCGTCCAGAAGAGATGGCATGCCATTAGCACCCCAACTAACCTTACAAGCATGTGAGAAATGGGCCATTGATTTTGTGGGACCTATAAATCCACCAGGAAAGTGCACAGGAGCAAGGTACATAATCATTGCGATAGAGTACTTGACCAGATGGGCCGAAGCAAGAGCAGTTAAAGATTGTAGTGCAACTACAATTGCACGCTTCATATTTGATGACATCATAACCATGTTTGGATGCCCGAAGATCCTTATGAGTGATCAAGGCACACATTTTATTAATAAAACCATAGAAGCCTTGACTGAGGAATTTGCAGTTCATCTTCAGAAGAGCACACCTTACCATCCACAAGTGAATGGGACAATTGAAGCATTCAATAAGATCTTGGAAACAACACTGACAAAGATTTGCAGTGTGAACGGGGATGACTAGGATTTAAGAGTACCATCAGTACTATGGGCCTATAGAACCATTTGCAAGAAGCTAACAATGCATACCCCCTTTAAGTTGGTTTATGGTCTAGAAGTAGTTGGTTTATGCTACAACCATTGCCCATTCCTGAGTGGAAATGAGAAGTTGTTACAATTGATTTTATTACTAAATTTCCCATTATTGAAAGGTAACAAGATTCCATCATGGTAGTGGTGGATAAATTAACCAAGGCTCCCCATTTTATTCCAATGAAGCTAACTCATAAAGCAACCAACATTGTTGAGATTTACATGAGGTAAATTTCTAGGCTACATGGTGTGCCTAAGGTAATTGTTTCTAATAGAGATTCCAAGTTCACATCAAATTTATGGAAGAGACTATTTAAAGGATTTAGGAAAAGTTTAAATTTTAGCACAACATATCGCCTAGAGTCAGATGGGAAAACGGAGAGGGTCAATCAGGTGATTGAGGAGTTGAGGATGTATGTGATGGATACGCCATCAAAAGGGGAATATTATGTATATTTAGTAGAATTTTCTTATAACAATGGGTATCAAGTATCTTTGAAGATGAGCCCATTTGAAGCATTGTATGGCAGAAGGTGTAACACACCTATGAGTTGGGACAACCCAACTAATAAAACCATCATTGGGTCATAGTTTCTCAAGGAAATCTAAGCATAGATGATGAAAATTAAACCAAATTTAAAGGCTACACAAGGCAGGCAGAAAGTTTATGCAAAGAAAGGTAGAACACACAGAGAATTCAGAGTGGGAGAGCATGTCTTCTTGAAAGTGAAAGCGAAGAAGAGTTTATTGAAATTAGCAAGTTGCCCAAAACTAGAAGTAAGATATTGTGGACCATTTGAAACCCTGGAGAGGATTGGTCCTCTTACATTCATGCTTGCATTGCCTGCATCTATGTGCATTCATAATCTGTTTCATGTGTCTTTGATTAAGAAGTATGTGTTTGATGCTAACCATATAATTGATTAGAGTGAGATCCAGGTGGAGCACGAGGGTGACTTTCGTGTCCATCCAGTGTGCATATTGGACAGGAAGGCAAAGGTGGTCCAGAACATATCCATAGGATTGGTAAAGTCTTGTGGAACTGTTATGGTCCTGAAGATGCTAAATGGGATCATGAGGATACCATGTAGGAAGAGTACGCACAACTTTTTGAAGATGTTTGAGGTTTTTTATTATAAATTTTTATATAATGCATTGAGGACAGTGCATAAATAAGGTGGAGGGGATTGTGGTACCCCAGGTTATCCCCAGGTTGTAAATGTACATATGTTTTTGTAAGTTGGTGAGCTAGTATGGTTTTTGGGCTGGAGTGCATGTGTATATATGTTTTGGGATAGAGTGCTTGTGTGATATTAGGTCAGTGTGCCTATATCCTGAAAGGATAATGAGCTTAGCAATATAAATTGTAATAACGCTAATATATTAATAAAAATACGTCACTACTGCAGAACAAGTCAAACAAGAGAGTATGGGGGGGTAGGACTCCATGAGAGGGTAAGGGGGATAAGGGATTATGAAAGGGGTTTAAGCCAAAGGGGTTAAGTCAAATATTAGATTAATATTAAGTCTTAAGTTATGATTTTATCCTAAGTTCTCAAGTGGGAGAACAATTTCCCAAGTGGTGGGTGAGTAGTTCTTTGAGTTCCACTTGTCAAAAAGAAAACTTGCATATTTAAAGTTTGCGCTTAGTGATGAAGTCATCATTATTGGTAATTCTTACCATTTCTTATGAGGTGTGAACAAAGGAGCCATTGTAACCCTGTGACATTGTGAAACCTATGAATATTAGGTGGATTTTGGGTGTACAAATCTCTATGGGTTGCCTTGGGGAAGGATGGAGCCCTGGAGAGAGAATTGTTAAGAATATGTTTCCCTAGGTATGAGGCCCGGAGGGTTCCTAAACACTCCATTATAGCAGGTAGAGTTCCTAGAGCCACAATTTTTTAGACTTTCTGGCCAACCTATGATTGATCCCTGGAAGGGAAGTGGGACAACCCGAGGGACTAGAGTGCGAAGAAGGGGGTACATTTCCTTAGGTTGTGCAGGTTGATGGGGAATGAGAGGTTGTAGGTTGAAACTATTGTTGGATTTGGTGCATTGGCCTAGCCATTGTTTTGTTGACTATTAGACCATAGTTGGCTTAGGTAGACTTTTCCCATGGGGTCTCCACTTAATGAACCTAAAACATAGTGTGCGCATTCATAACATATCAAAGAATACCTCTATTTTCACTAGATATTGATAAATACCTCCCAAAATCATTTTATTGAACCCCATCCCAATACATATTTTAAATTAAAAAGAACCTTATTTTTACTATATATCCCATATTTTTACCATATACCTTTTTATACCCCCCCCAATACATACAAACCCCATGTACCCCAAATCTCCCCTCCCCCCCCCCTATACCTACAATATATTGACTCTATTTTTCACGATTTAAAAATCCCCTTTATGAATGAACACGATAAGATATTGGTCAATAAGGTGAAGCCCACGTGCCTTTGCCTTGGTGGAGTCATAGCCCCAAATTTGGGGTGACTTGATGTCGAGAGTGCTAGAGAAGCAATGTCTATGGTTGGGTGGAACGTCTAAGGGCTACAATCAATTGGTGATTTTATATAAATATAAGTGCTCTATTATGTGTTTATTTTCTTGGTATTATGTGCTTTTATATATATGCCTAATTTATGTTGTTGTGCATGAGTAGATTGTGGCATAATTATGTATGTTATTATAAATTATGCATTGTATGGCATGTTGTTGTTGGGCCTGCATATTGTTTCATATGCAAGGTATATTTCAGCTGGTATCAGAGTGGATTATAGGGATTATATAAGCCTTCAAGAAGGCTAGAATTAATTAATTAATGCTATCAAAGTTTTAAAGAGCGAATTAAGATAATTTTTGAAAATATTGTATTTGACAGAAGTTGGATTTTTTGTGACATCTGCCCAAAAGTTAGTGTGGGGTGTGTTATAGATAGAGATTTTACCATAGACAACGAATTTTGTGTTGTATCATGTTGTCATTGATTTCAAAGGGTTGATTTCTTGTCGTAGTAATGTGTTATGTATTATTGATGTATTGATTGATGGACTATGTTGTCATTGGTGTAATTCATGTCAAAGGATTGATGTAATTGATGTCAAGTGGTGTCATAGTGATATGTTGGTCAATATGAAGAAGTTATATCATTGATGTCATGTCATGGCTGATGGGAAGTACCAAATGGATGAATTCAAAAGTGGTCCCCTTATGGTGAAATCTCTCATGGGAAGACGCTTTGTGAAGTCCAAATGGTTAAGTCGTTGAGTCATCCTAGATGTGTGGTTAAGGAACCCAAGGTTGATTATGGAATAATGTAATGAATATCAATGAAATTGAAAGTGAGACTATTCTAGATGGATAGTTCTTGTCATGCCATTTCTAGTAGTATGTTGAATGCCACATAACTCCTCACGATTAGAGAGTTATGGCCTTGTGAATTTGGAGAACCCTCATGAGTTATCTAGAAGTCCCTAGAAGGTAAAAGAAGTTAATTATTCTAGAATATCCTAGAAGAAGTGTACTAGTCAAATTAATGGTAACTAGGAGTTAATCACAAGTTAATTTGTTGCAATAAGAAAATAATTAAAAACATCCCTACACTTATTCACCCCCCCCTCTTAGTGTGGTCTGTGTGTCCAACAATTGGTATCAGAGCAGGCCTTCACCATAATCCTTACAATCTTGAAGGAGATCCATGGACACATAAATGGATGAACATGAAGATGAAGTTCCCCTCTTTGATGAGACATATTACTTGGCATGGAGAATAGAAATGAAATGGTTTTTGAAGGAAGAAGGAGTAGGTGTTTGGAATGCAACTATTGGTGCATCAATTCCCTTGAAGAATAAGTCAAAGTTTGTAGCTGAAAAGGAAGAAAAGAAGAATAATGTAGTAGAACTCAAGACCATCTTTAATGGACTCTCATATTTTGTCAAAGAAATCATAGGACCACATTCCTCCACCAAGGAGCTATGGTTGAAGCTAGAGAAGGTCTATCAAGACAAAAAAGACAATTCCATCAAGGACAATGAAGATGAAGACTCTCCAAAATCCTATGATTGTAATAACTCTAAGTGTGATGATGTTGAATGTTCTCCTGCAAGTGAAGAAAAAAATATATAAGTATTTTGTGTAGAATCAACCAACAATTATCTTATAGATGAAGAGGAAGACTTGTTGAAGTTTAAAGAAAAAGTTGTATCTACGTTAGACGATGTTAGCATGGAAATAAGAAATTATTCAATTGCTTTTGAGTATCTTGAAAAATACACTAAGGAAGTCCTAGAAAAGTGCCCAAGGCATACCATGGCACTAAAGAAAATGCTCAAAGAACAAGAATAAAGTAAACATGCTCAATTAGAAGAAAAAGAAGAAGAGATCAAAATACTAAAGAATGAAATAATTATTCAAAAGAGAAGAAGGTACATGATGAGCTTAGAAAAAATCTTGAAGTTAATATAAATATGAAGACCAAAATTGAAGAAGCCAAAAGGATAGAGGAACTATTGGAGAATCAAGTAAATGAAAAGGAAGAGTCATGCCATAAGTTGGAAGTTGAATTTGTTGATCTCGAAAAGAAAGTAGAGAAGTCAAATACTCACATCAAGTTCATGAACAACTCAACAGTCTTGGATGAAATCTTGAATAGTCAAAGATCACCTAATGATAAATCAGGTCTTGGATACAACAAATAAGTTGCACACTTTGAAGCCAACACTTCTAAGAAGCATGAGGTAAGTTCTTCATTCTTAAAAGGTGGAAGCAAAGCTGCAAGTCAAGCATCTACACAAAAACAAAGGTATGAAAATGTTTTCAAGGTTCATTGTTTCACATGTAATGAATATGGTCACAAAGCTTTGGATTGCAAACATTATGCAAGGAAAGATGTTGGAAGGTTCCATAACACTCTAATATGTTGGAGATGTAATCAAGTGGGACACATTGCTGATCATTATCACACCATGAGATGTTATAGTTGTAGTGGGTTTGGTCACAAATCTTAGGATTGTTGGAACTCAAGGAGACAGTCCATGAGGAATTCTTCATACAATATGAAAAGAAGAGCACATGAAACTAGGAAGGAAGACAATGTTGAAAAGATGGAAGCTCATAGCTCAAATTCTGAGAAGCTAGGACACTCTCAGAAGTGGATGAAGAAGACTGAACACCCAGAGTAGAATGGCAGCCATGAGGCAAGCTCAAGCCTTACATTTTCTAAAGCATATGCAGGTTCTTATGGAAGAGGTCACCTACATACATGAGGTGATCTATAGAAAGGTTGTGTACATACATGAGCTAACTGAGGAACCGGGCACATACATTTGGTAAAATCCTCAAGAAGAGGGTTGTACATATGAGTTGCAACATAGTTTGATTGTCTAACATTGTTTATGAGGCTCTGAGATGATTTGGTTCACGTTTTCATGATTATATTCTTGTTTGATGAATATATGGTGATAGTATGTGGTTGAGTGTTGGATCATATGCTTGATTCCTATCTTGGATGCAATGGTACTAACCCTAGCATGCGGATTGAGGCATTTTTTGTTAAGGAACATTGATGGTTATGTATTTTCTTAATGAAGTTATGGCATGTTGTCTATGGGACATATCATGTTGATGTGATGTTAGCTAGAGGTATATCATTGATCTATTGAGGCACACTTTTGGTACATGTGTAGAGGTACTATTGGTTGCTTAATACTTATTGTAGTGAATGGTTTTTTTTAGGTAGATATGTTATACTATCTGGTTGGTACATATGTGAGCTCCATTGATATATCTTGTGATGTATTGTTTGAGGAATAATTGTTGGATATCTTGGTGCATGCGTTTGGAATATGGTTGAGCTACATATTGGGACATGTAGTTGATGAGTTGATGAGGTGGTTATGTTGATGAGTCATAACTTGTTCTACAACTGCTACATGATTGGTACAAACTTGGTTGATTGTTAGAAGAACTTCCTTAGTAGTATCATTGGCACATGGTTTATGGATGATGTGGCATATTGTATGGATATCTTATTGAGCTTTGGTGCATGGTTGATGCACTTGCTTGGTACCAGTGGTGATACATGTTTGATGCATAGTTGATGCACTTATTGATGGTATATTGTACATGATTGATGCTTGATGGTTGAGATACATTTTCTTTGATTATGTCACTTGGTTTATGACAGAGGCATATCATATGTGATACGACACTTGTTTGAGGCACATGGTTGGCATGTTGTTGATGTTATTGGTATATTGATAGAGGGACTTGTTGATGATCATGATATATGTTTGGTACATTTTTTGGCACATAATCTTGGCATATATACTTTGATGATGAGTTCTTATTGTATGGTGTTGATGTATATAGTTGATGTGCATGGTTGGTACATGGTATGTCATAGGATGTACATGGTTGATTCATGGTTGATGCATGAGATAGTATGTATGATTGGAATACACTTGATGTATGGTATGACATCATTTTAGATGGTTGATGCATGGACAGGTCCAAGGATCATCATAGGAAGAGAAGATCATTCTTAAGTAGTTGATCTATGATCTAGTTGAGTGTTACAACGAAAATCACTCTATGGCATGAGGTAAACCACAACAGATGGAATGACTGCAAAAATGAACTCTAATCCCAAGTATTCTATATAAATGAAAATGCTAACAAGACAAGATAAAGAGCCTAACTCATCCAGACGTTCGATGAAGACCACCATTAAGCATGTGACTCAAAGCTTTATTCATGCAACTTGTCCTCAACAACCAAGACACATAACCATATGGTGATAATATATAATGTTAACACATACAATAGCATAATCCATTAAAATTCATAACAAATATTCCCATGGAATAATAATTAAAATATTTGCAAGATATCAATTGGAAGATATCTGAAGATATTTGTATATAATGGAGTACAATCTGATCTCTCATGATCACTGAAGTCATATAGGTATTGGTCCAATGAATGATAAAAACAACTTAGGAAAGCTGCTACTATAAACCGATGTCTTCAAGTCTTCTACACGATCCGCCAAAGGTGCAAGTCTACATCATGTGAATAGAGGAGTTGAAGTCGAACACAATGAGACTTTGTTTGATTACCGGTCATTAATGGATATCATTAACAAATGCCAGACAACATACCGATAATGAAAGTAGGTATCAAGGCACCGAGTACATTCTTACAAGTGTGAATAAAGGTGTTGAGGTCGAACACTTGAAGAATCCATCGATCTGGAGACATTGATGTATTCCCAACTGTCGATGGAGGGAGAACTTGCCACTGATGACTGAAAGCCTCTAGGTACTCATAGGAGTCTAGGCCTCATTTCCAGAATAGATGAGTTGAAGTCGATGGAGGGAGACCCACTGAAAGGAGAGAATTAAGGCATCTCTCATCAGTCAACATCAGGTACAAGGCAATAGCTTGATGATTTGGAGGAACTTGGACGAAGAGAATGTTCACAAACCAATGACCCTGTCTATCTCTCGCATGCACCAAATGAAAGTAGTGCATGAAAAATACCCTCTGAATAGAATCCCATAAGGAAAATTTTTGACAAAGGTGAGGAAACCACCAATAAGGATAATGGCATCCAAGACACTGCATGAATCCCAATGTGTGAATAGATTTCTTGTCGTCGAACACCAAGGAAACCCCCCATTCAACAACTAATGAGGAGATGTTGACTACTGGGTTCGAGGTTACCTACCCATGGGCCATAATGAAAGTAGGACCAGGGTTCACAGTAGGACTACAGATTCATGTGATTCTGAGACACACTGAGTGTATGGATGACATGCAAAGTCAAGATTTCTAAGAAATGACCGACATGGGATTATAGACATCCTTTAAACAAGATCATGAGACATATGGAGGACTCTGACAACATAGAATTGATAATGAAATTTTGTGATGTAGGAGGCACCAATCAAACTCTTTGTAGGGACTGGAAGAGTAACCAGTCGGAGGAGTAAACTCTAAGTAACGAGCTCAACTTCCTAAGTTCATGCTAAACCCAAACTTTGGATGAGAGGTGGACTCAAAATTTTGTGCTATGTTCAAAGGCGACATGACTGTTGCCAATATGAGATAATCCCCCCCCCCCGTCTTTTTTTTGTTTTTTCATAGGAAAATGAATGTTATGATACAAGAGAGGAAAGTGTCACGAGTAAGAAACTAGCTCCAAACAATGGAACATACCTATGCTCAATGCAAGGAAGTGCATGCGGTGCATGGACACTCGGGGGAATTTTTCCTCTTAGGGTACAGGGTGTCAAGATGAAAAGGATATAAACAAGGCTTTGCTTGGCTAGTGATGCAAATTGTTGAGGTAATAGGATTATAACGAGAAAGAGGGAACCAAAAATATGCTCAATATTGTAAGCAAGATAATGGAATGCAATTACAACTTAACTCCAAAGAATGTCCTTTTTCATAAATTTAGTCCCCCAGGCCCGAAAAAGTATAAAACAATACCCATGAGAAATATTCTAGCCACTAGTGACTAGAGTATTCCTTTTTTGAAATTAGTCTACTTGGTCCAAAAAAGGGTTAAACTTACACCAAATAGACGTCCTTTCAAATCCATTTAACAAGTGTTAAAGAGACAAGTTCACTCGACAATCTTTTCACTTTTTTATAGAGTCAGAAGAGAGCTTAACTAAGACTCGATGATGTTGATCTAAGCAGCATATCACAGGGGATGCTACGGCTCCCATGTAGGAATTCTTTGGAAAGTCAACAATTCATAGATAGCTGACACAAGCTTGGGAAAACCCAAAACTTGCCAAGCTAAGGAGGATAAAATACTTGCATAGGATCCTTGTAGAGAAGGAAGCTAAGGCTCTACAAGATCATTCCAATGAAAGGAAACCATCCTAGGACTTGGAGGGAGCATACTCGGAGAGAGTGGAATGTTCCCTTTTTCATAAGGTACAGGACTAGAAATGATAAGGACATGGTCGAAAGACGCATCACCCCCCAAAAGAAGAGTGGGATTGACCAAAGATTGCATCAACAATGTCACTTCCTTAGACTTGTCACTCTCCAAGAGAAGAGTGGGATCGAATGAAGATTGCATCGACATGGCCACTTCTTCAACCATTGGTTGAATAGGATGTGAGACAACAAGTTCAATAGATGCATAACCCCCAAAAATATGAGTGGTGTCGGCCGAAGATTGCATCGACACAATCGTTGGTTGAACAAGATGCAAGAAAACATGGTCAAGAGACGCATCAACCCCCAAAAGAAGAGTGGTTTTAGCTGAATATTGCATCATCACAACCATTGTATCAACCAAAGAAGGATTAGAATGTTGGGAAACCAAAGATGACTCAGAACCTAAAGGGCTATCAGATAAGGACTGCACTTCTTGTACCACGACAATAGTAGGGAACAAATGAGTTAGGTGACCTCATTTACAAAGTCTACAAAGGAACTTGGCCTTATGTCCTTTACGTCTAGGCTTCTTAATTGTATCAATGCCCCCAGCATGACTTGCAATGGTTGATGACATACTCCCAACATGACTGGCAGAGGCTAGTATCTTATATCCAACATGAATTGCATAGGTTGGTGATGAATCCCCAACATGACTAGTATAGGTTGGTGATGTATGAGCAGTGTGACTAGAAATGACTAGAGTTATTCCCCCAACATGAATTGCAATGGTTGGTTGCATGTCTTCAACATGACTTGCAAATGTTGTTGACCTATCTCCAACATGACTTGCAAAGGTTGGTGATACAATGCCAGTGTGACTTGCAATGACTGGACTTGTGTTTCCAGCATGACTGGTTGCGACATTTGAGACCAAGGTTCTGGGAAATACTAGTTTTGAGAAATTGCAGGCCAAGAAGGGTTCTGGTATACACCATGGCCCTGTTTCAAAGGATGGTATCCTCCTCCATACTGGTTCATAACGGGTTGTAAGGGCATCGTGACCGAGGAAGTTGCTTGCAAAGAGAAAGTGACATGAAAAGGGCTACTCATGTGAGGATATATGTTTCCCCTAGACGAAGGAACTTCATGAAGGGGTTTTCCCATACTATAAAACTGACTTCCCCCTAGATGAAATATCAGGGGACATACAAAGGTCCTCCATGGGAAAAGCATTCATGAGAACCGACATAGCGGAAGAAGGATTTATGGACGGGATGTAATAAGTAGAATAACCTCCCATTTAAGCACTTGCTCCTGGAAAAGTGAAGCTAGTATTGGATCCATAGGAAGGAATATTCCAACCTCCTACCATAAGAGTCAGTTGAGGGATATGATTCCTACCGAATGAAAATGGAGAATAAGGAGGCATTGTGCCTCCAGATCCAAAACTAGTATTCACATAAGGCGACGAGAAATAGGATGGCAAGTGTGAAGACATGTATGGCATATCAAGAGAAAAATTATTAGAGGCCCAAGGTATTGGTCGATTATCAGGATTCGACGTACCACTCGAAAATACAAAATGATATGTCCCCATGGAATGAGCAAATACCATGGGTTGGGTAGCACCAACTAAGGGAGTCACGGGGGCTCCACTAACCATAGAAAATGAAAACTCATGATGCAATACAAAATCCTAAGGCCAACTAATAATTAAAGAGCACACCAAAGTAAATAAAAAATGCCAACACACACAAACATGATATAGTGTTTGAAAAGGGGCCTCCCTCACTACAGTAGGTATGCCTTTCCCAAGGGGGGCCTGAGACTCCCTTCAAAATATAGGACGTATAAAAATCAATTATAAGGGCCCTCATGAGCTTAACATCACAGTCGGTCAGATTCACCCAGAGAGGTAATCCTCCATAAAGGTTGTATGTTGTCCAACCCTTTTCTGACTCAGGGTACCTGTAGAATAACCCTTGCAAGTAACCTATGTGGCTACCTATGCCAAGCAACTAAATCTACCAAGATATAACCAATGCATAGGAGAAAAATCGTAAGTTAGGTCCACCATATGGGTAGGGTAACAAAGCCCGAAATATTGAAATCCTCTCATGGAGGTAAAGGTACTAGAAAGACCCCCAAATACGAATAGATCCCCAGAAATATCTTGGACACTAAGAAGGTATTAGAGGGCTATCTCTGCAACCAACTTCCCACAACCTCGTGCTTAACTCCGGTGTGAGTAGAGCGTCCTGACGTCACTAATTACACAATGGATTTCACCACTCCCTGGTCAGACACATACGTTTAGTTCAATAGCCTTGGAGAATTTTACTCACAAAATCCTATTCCAAGGGCCTATATCCTAATATTGTTTGTGTACTCTGAAAAATAAAATCGTTTCTAATCAATTTTAATTAATCAATGTTACTTTTAATGGCTTTGTTTACTCAAGAGATGTGGTCATGAAACTGATGATGTTATGACTCAACATATCAAAATAAATTAATATAAATAAAGTGTTAAGTCCTAATCTTAAACTCTCAAAAGATGGTAATCTTTTCAAATGGAACTTTCAATGCAACTTCTACAATTTCAATAAGATGAAATCTTTCCACAAATGTCAAGATCAACACTAAATAGCCAAAAGAGCAAATGACATAATGCAAAATGAGTAATTTTTTTTTGTATTTTCGATATAAAGAAACAAAAATGCAAGGACTGAATAACATCTTGATATATAGACCCTACTGCAAGCAGAAAGAGACAAGCCATGCAAGATACCAAGAAGCAAAAACTCAAACAAAGATGCAAGGGCAACCAATGAAAAAAATGATAAGAAAGAAAAACTGCCAGAAAAATCAACAATAATAAGGTTTCCTATCACTCTATAGGCACTCAAAAATTAGGACATAGACCCAAGAAGACTCAACAACCATCAAAAATCACCCAACAAACACCAAACTCAGCCAAGAAGACTAAAAAGTTGTTGTACGCGACTGTTTAAAGAAAACTCGTGTATGTACGGGTCATATAAAAGGATAGCTAGCATATGTACATGTTTGTCAAGGGAAAACCCGTGTATATGTATTAAAACACTGCCAGGGCAAGGATTAAGCCAAGAAAAAACATATGCAAAGTAAAAATAAGCTGTCAAGCAATCAAGAGACAAGGAAACTCAGGCTAACATAGAGAAAGTCAAGGAGAAAAACACTCAAAACCCCAAACAAAAGATTCATTCCCCATTATGGTCGTTAATTATGTTACAAGGAAAATCACTCTATGGCATGGGGTAAACCACAACAGATGGAATGACTGCAGAAATCAACTCTAATCCCAAGTATGCTATATAAATGAAAATGATAACAAGACAAGATAAAGAGCCTACCTCGTCCAAACGTTCGATGAAGACCACCCTTGAGCACATGACTCAAAGCTTTATGCCTGCAACTTGTCCTCAACAACAAAAACACATAAGCATATGGTGATAATATATAATGTTAGCACATAGAATAGCATAATCCATTAACATTCATAACAAATATGCCCATGGAATAATAATTCAAATATTTGCAAGATATCAATTGGACAATAAAATAGTATTTTTATTAAAAAATGATCAACATAAGTGTATAAGTGACAAACTTCCTTGTTGGCATGTCTCAGAACCGAGAAACTAAGTCCCTTCCAGCTGGGCCTCCACCACTTCAATCCTCCACCAAAGGTAAGCTCATATAAGAGAGACAATGAGGTTCTCCATCAAAGAGGGAAGAGCTTGAGAGCTGAATAATGTGTTCAGACTTTAAAGGACAAAGGGATGCAAACTTAATGTGAAGTGAAAATTTCTCCAGAGTATCTTTTCTCTCAAAAGTTGAATTCTCTCCTCTTCCACGGCTTGGATTTAGCCCAATTTATAGCCTTCAAATGGAACTGAAGGGCCGAGTCAAAATATTTCCAGTATATGGAAGGTCAAGGATCATGGATCTCGTGACGTGACATGGAAACCCTACACAATTTTTTATTTTGGGCACAAAACCCGATGTACACGGGCTGTAGTGGTGCAACCTACGTATACGCATGTTGTATAACTATTAGGGCACATATATGTGGAAAAATATGATTTTTTGGCTCTGGGAAGTGCAAAAGGGGACTTCAAGTCTGCATAGGAAAATGGAAAGGCCTTATGATCAAGTTGCACTAGGAGAGGAAAATCTTGCTATAACATTGAGAAAAAACATTTGTAGCAGAATCAGATTGCAGTGGTAGAATATTGATCATATTTTAGAGAAGATAGGGGGAGATATACCCATAACGAAAGTTATTCTTCTTCCCATGATTGGTTACAGATGTATGATTCCAGGTGGAGAGATGATAGAGATGATTGGAAACCATGTTACCAGCATTGCATCAGAGTGATATCCCTTGTCCAAAGGGGGAGAGATCATTTAGATAGTGGAGCAATAGGTAGGGAGAGTAGTCCACAGGAAAGTGAAGCTAGAAGGAGTAGCCTCAGGTACAGTTCAGTCAGGGGGAGAAACCCCAAAGAGATATACCCTTTTCCATTGATGTTAAAGGGGGAGAGATAGTTATATTGATGTGTTAAGATGAGGATCATTGCCATGTCTAAATGCTACCATCAATTATTAGTGTTGACATCAATGTTGGTATTGCCATCAATGCCAAAGGGGGATATTTTTGTAGCATGTTGTCATTGATGTCAAAGGGTTGATGTCTTGTCATAGTAATGTGTTTTGTATCATTGATGTATTGATTGATGGACTATGTTGTCATTGATATAATTGATGTCAAAGGATTGATGTAATTGATGTTAAAGTATTGATGTATTGATGCCAAGTGGTGTCATAGTGATATGTTGGTTGATAGGAAGAAGTTGTATCATTAACGTCATGTCATGGCTGATAGGAAGTACCAAATGGATGAATTCCAAAGTGGTCCCCTTATGGTGAAATACCTCATGGGAAGACCCTTTGGGATTCATCCATTTGGTACTTCCTATCAGCAATGACATGGCATCAATGATACAACTTCTTCCTATCAACCAACATATCATATGACACCACTTGACATCAATTACATCAATCCTTTGACATAAATTACATCAATGAAAACATATCCCATCAACCAATACATCAATGATACAAAACACATTACTATGACAATACATCACCCTTTGACATCAATGACAACATGCTACAAAAATCTCCCCCTTTGGCATTGATGGAAATACCAACATTGATGTTAACACCAATCATTGATGGAAACATGTAGACATGGAAATGATTCTCATCTCAACACATCAATGTGACATAGTACAACATATTGTATGGAAAATTCTATACTCATAGAAAGGAGACCCCATGGACCTTGAATTGTTTATATAATTGATCCAGAATTGGATCAAGGAACCAAAATCAATCCAAGAAGGCCTAAACATCAAATTGCTCAGAATGGATTCAAAACAAACGTGTGTGTAAGACTCGTTGATACGAACCCAACACAACTTGAACGAGCTCAAACAAACGTCATATGCTTAAGATATCACGATCTATTCATTTTATCAAACATGCAAAAAAAAATGTTGACTGTATAGTCCGTAGAATGTTGATAGTACAGGTTGTACGGTCATACAACTGACATGGAAAGGTGCGTTGGCATGCTAACGTGGACAGGATTTGACTGGGCAGGTATAGGGGTATGATTCAGGGAGTGACACGTGGCACAGGATGACGTGGCCAAGCCGTATGGCCGTACAAATGATGTGGTAGGTACATGGCTGACTGGGTAGCTGACAGGTGGGTGAATGCTAGTTTGACACATGTCCTTGTTCGGGCGAATAACGTGGTGCCACGTGGCCCAGTCCTGGGATACCACATGGCACCCATCCATTGGCTAGCAGTTTTGCAAAATGTTATGGGTTCAATGGGATTGGAACCCGTGACCTCTAGTCTGGGTTGGAAGAGCTTTGGCAGGGCCAGGCTAGCTAACCCACCCGTGGTGTTCCTTGTTATATAATGTGCAAACTTTATAAAGTGTTTTCAATTGATAGTTTGGCAGAGTAAGGGCTGGAGCCTAGCCCCAACCCTTGACGGATCCATGTGACCATACCAATATGACCCTGGTCCATACACTTGTTTGTGCGCGGTTATGATATATGCTCCAACCCCAGGATCTCGATCCTATTACTCTACTATATGACCTAGGGCCACTACATTGATACCTTCATGTGGATAATGGTTAGTGCCCGGTAGGTCGGGCTAGCCTACCGACCAAGGCGCTAGACTGGGGGAAAAGCTAACTGTATGAGTGTGTGGAGGGTTTAGCCACAACAATATGGTCAGTACACAAGTGACCGGGAGCTTCAGTCGGACGGCCAACGCACTGGAAATTAGCCCAAGGCCACATGGTGGGCACCCATATGCCCAAGAGCACAGAGTTTGGGGGTTGCCCCCTTGATTTTTTCAAAAGTGGGTTTTTATACCTTATGTTGTGATTTTTTAATAGAGTTTTAGCCTGTTTAGGGGGATTTAGTCCATTATTGGAGGATCTTGGGCTCTTTTTGAGGCTAGATATTGGGGAGAAGTTGGGAGGTTGTTACCCACTCCTAGTATATATAAATGAGAGGTTCTTGAATTCATAGGGGAGGTTCAGAACAGGAAAATGCTTAAGGACTGTTGAGCCAAAGCCATGTTTATGCAGGGAAGCCATTGAGGAGAGCACCTTTATGGGCCATTTATAGGAGCTCTGTTCATTCGATTTTAGTGCCGTCAGTTTTTTGGGGTTCTAGAGATCTGGTAGAACAAGACCAGATTAGTTTTCAATCCTTTTGGCACCATTATGATGTACTTTTAAAGATTTTAATAGAAATAAGAAAGCCTCACCCACTGAGACAAAGGCCCAGAGACATAAGCGAGATTGTCGAACTTCGTTATCACTTTGGTGTTTTATGGCTTGTTGCTCTCCATGCTTATGTTTAGATCTGTATATTATCTTATGGCTACTATGTTTCCTCTTTCATTCTTCCTCTTTCATCAGTTTTCCTAAATGATAAAATAACTCATGCAAAATAACTCATCAATTGTCGTTTAAAAGATCTTTTTGGATCAAGTTGTATCAGAGCTAGTTGACAGTTGGTTTTTGAGTTTGCATGACTAACAGGAAGATGGCATCAGAAGAGGGACTTTCTCATGATGAGAAAGAGTTTCGAAATACCTTCTTCGCCATGTCGAAGATGATGAAGGTTTTGTACAAGGATTACTTGGAACGGAAGAGACCGAATCTAGGTGAATCTCCAAAGGTCAAAAGTGAAGAAGGAGAGGATCCTCTTAAAATTCCTCCTTCACCTCCTTCTTCACCTCCTTCTTCACCTCCTTCTTCTCCTTCTTCTTCAAGTTCAAGTTCTAAATCCACCACAAGAAAACATGTCCACAAACATAAACAAGAAATGCCTTGACGTAACTTGAAGTGAAATTTGAATTAACTATGTATGATGGTGAAGTCAATGCTGAGAGACTTGATAACCGGGTCAGAAAGGTGGAGGTTTATTGCAGTGTGCAACATATCAAGGATGAGGAAACTCAGATCAAGTTGGCATCACTTAGACTTGCAGGCACAACACTCATATGGTGGCAAGTTGCAAAATGGCACGCAACAAGTGGGTAATGTATTTTCATCATGGCAAGTTTTTGTTTCTACACTTCGAAATCAATTCTATCCTTTGGGTTATAAAGAGAAAGATTTAATTGAATGGAAAGGTCTTAAACTAAGAAAAGGACAAACAGTGCAAGAATACACAGATGGTTTTTTTAAAAAGGCATTGATGTTAGATATTCCTTTACATACCCAAGAAACTCTTATGAAGTATATAGGAGGTTTACCTACACATATTCAGAACACTGTATTTATGTTTGGACCTACTAATATTGATGAGGCTTATGTTCAAGCAACATACATTGAAGCAGGGAAAACAATGGTTGGTGTATTCGGGGAATCGTCTTCAAGGAAAGAGAACAAATGGAAGTGGAATGGAAAGAAGGAAAATCCAGTGGCCAGAAAGGAAGAGAACCCCTCTTGCAAGCATTGGAAGAAAGAGGGGCATGATGAGGACCATTGTTGGCAATTGCATCCCGAGAAGAGACCAAAGTGGTTCAAGGAAAAGAAAGGGAGGCAAACAATTGCAACAACAACATGACCAACAGACTTGGGATAGGATTCGAGTGATGAATCTAAAGTGTCATTGGTTGGTTTGACAGGGAAAATTGGTGATGGATTTGATTCTAGAAGTAAATTGTTTCACATAAGGGTCATAATGAGACATACTAAGGTTGACACATTGATAGATAGTGGATTTCAATCTAACTTGATTTTAGAAGAATTGGTTAAACAATTTGGATTAAACACTCAAATGCATCATAAGCCTTACACACTTAAATGGATAAGCAACAATCATCAATCACACATAACAAAGCAATGCACATTTAAGTTTGCAATTTCATCTAAGTTTGTGGATGAGGTAACATGTGATGTGGTGCCACTGAATAAATGTGGAATGGTCTTAGGCAGTCTTTAATTGTATGATCGCAAAGAAATCTTCTACAGCGAAAATAATCAATATCACTTAACCAAAGCAAGCAAAGAATATGTTGCACATGCTCATCATTTAAAAGCAAATCAATCTCTTCAAACAATGGAGCAATTAAGAAAGGTGGTTCACACAAGCAACACACCTATAATTCTTTCAAATCAAGTAATTGATCTTAAGAAAGAACATGAGATGATTGTAGAATGGAAGATCAATCACACTTTACTTCAAGATAAGCTAATGTCGTGCAAGTATTACAAAAATATTATCTCATTTGCAATCATATTTCTAAGGTTATCATTAGTAATGTTGTCAACATGGATGATAGTGGCTTCAGTAAGATGTGACAGAGTACAAGTGGCTAATAATATGATGTCAGTTATCATGGTTGTTTTACAATTGATCATGATGAGACAAGTGCATATGACAGAGTTCAAAAATAGAGAACAAGTCGGGTGGCCTATCCCGCACTTGATGAATGGAAATTAACATTTTGGATGACCAAAAGGTCTTTAGTGGGGAGGTGTGATCCAGAATTAGATCCAGGAACCAAAATGGGTCTAGGAAGGCCTAAAAATCAAAGTGCTCAAAATGGCTTCAAAACGGACGTGTGCGTAAGCCTTGTCGATAGGAACCTAATGCAACTTGAATGGGCTCAAACAAATGTCGTATGTTCAAGATATCGCGGTTTGTTCATTTCGTCAAGTAGGCAAAAACAAATGTTGATTGTACAGTCTACACAGTGTTGACGTGGTAGCTGACTGTATAGGTCATACGACCGTACAAATGATGTGGTAGGGTGTGTTAGCATGTTGACATGGATAGGCGTTGACTGAGAAGGTACACGTGGACAAGTCAGGGAGTCACACATGGCACCGCTGCAAGGGTGACACATGGCACAGACTGATGTGGCCAAGTCATACAACCGTACAACTGACATGGCCGATACATGGCTGACTAGGTAGTTGACAGGTGGGCAAATGTTGGTTTGACACGTGTCCTTGTTCGGGCAAATAACATGGTGCCACATAGTCCAGTCCTGGGATGCCACATGGCACCCATCCATTGGCTAGAATTTTTGCAAAATGTTATGGGTTCAACGGGATTCAAACCCGTGACCTCCGGTACGGGTTGGAAGAGCTTTGGCAAGGTTGGGCTATCCAGCCCACCTATGGTGTTCCTTGTTATACAATGTGCAAACTTTATATTTAAAGTGTTTTGAATTGATAGTTGGGCAGAGTAAGGGTTGGGGCCTAGCTCCAACCCCCGATGGATCCATGTGACCATACCAATATGAACCTACTCCATACATGTGTTTGTGTGCTCCAACCCCCGAATCCTGGTCCTATTACTCTGCTATATGAACCAGGGCCACTACATTGATACCTTCGCGTAGATAATGGTTAACGCCCGGTTAGTCGGGCTAGCCCGTCGAACAAGGCGCTAGACCGGGGGCAGGTCTCACTGTATGAGCGTGTGAAGGGTTTAGCCACTTCCATATGGATGGTACACAAGTGACCAGGAGCTTCAGTTGGGGGGCCAACGCACTGGCAGTTAGCTCGGGGCCTCATGGTGGGTGCCCATATGCCCAGGAGCATGGATTTTGGGGGTTGTGCCTTTGATTTTTGAAAAAGTGGGTTTTTATACCTTATGTTATGATTTTTTAATAGATTTTCAACCTGTTTGGGGGGATTTAGTCCATTATTGGAGGATGTTGGGATCTTTTTGAGTCCATATCTTGGGGAAAAGTTGGGAGGGTTTTACCCACTCCTAGTTTATATAAACCAAAGGTTCTTGAAGCCATAGGGGAGGTTCATAATATGAAAATGATTAAGGATTGTTGAGCCAAATCCATTTTTATGCAGGGAAGCCATTGAGGAGAGCACCTTTGCGGGCCATTTCTGGGAGCTCCGTTCATCCGATTTCAATGTCGTTAGTTTTGTTGGGTTCTAGAGATCTAGTAGAACAAGACCAGATCAATTTGTAATCCTTTTGGCACTGTTATGGTGTAATTTTAAAGCTTTGAACATAAATAATAAAGCCTCACCCACTCAGACAAAGGCCCAAAGACGTAGGCAATATTGTCGAACTCCGTTATCACTTTGGTGTTTTATGGTTTGTCTTTCTTCATGCTTATGTTCAGATTTGTATATTATCTTATGGATTCTACGTTTTCTCTTTCATTATTTTTCCTAAATGGTAAAATAACTTATGCAAAATAACTCATCCATTGTCGTTTAAAAGATATTTTCGGATCAAGTGGTATCATAGCTAGTTGACGGTTGGTTTTTGAGTTTGCATGACTACTAAGAAGGTGACATCGGAAGAGGGACTTTCTCATGATGAGAAAGAGTTTCAAAAGACTTTATTCACCATGTTGGAGATGATGAAGGTTTTGTACGAGGATTACTTGGAACATAAGAGACCGAATCTAGGTGAATCTTCAAAGGTCAAAAGTGAAGAAGGAGAGGATCCTCCTCAAATTCCTCCTTTACCTCCTTCTTCTCCTTCTTATTCAAGTTCAAGTTCTAAATCCACTACAAGAAAACATGTCCACAAACATAAACAAGAAATGCCTTTACTTAACTTGATGTGAAATTTGAATTACCTATGTATGATGGTGAAGTCAATGCCGAGAGACTTGATAACTGGGTCAGACAGATGGAGGTTTATTGCAGTGTGCAACAAATCAAGGATGAGGCAACTCAGATCAAGTTGGCATCACTTAGACTTGCAGGCACAACACTCATCTGGTGGCAAAGAAAGTTGCAAAATGGCACGCAACAAGTGGGTAATGTATTTCCATCATGGCAAGTTTTTGCTTCTTCACTTCTAAAGTAATTATATCCTTTGGGCTATAAAGAGAAAGCTTTAATTGAATGGCAAGGTATCAAACTAAGAAAAAGAAAAACAATGCAAGAATACACAGATGATTTTTGTAAAATGGCATTGATGTTAGATATTGCTTTACATGCCCAAGAAACTCTTATGAAGTATATAGGAGGTTTACCTACACATATTCAGAACACTGTATTTATGTTTGGACCCACTAATCTTGATGAGGTTTCTGTTCAAGCAACATACATTGAAGCAGGGAAAACAGGGGTTGGTGTATCCAAGGAATCATCTTCAAGGAAAGAGGACAAACATAAGTGGAATGGCAAGAAGGCAAATGCAGTGGCCAGAAAGGAAGAGAAGCCCTCTTGCAAGCATTGGAAGAAAGAGGGGCATGATGAGGACCGTTGTTGGTAATTGCATCCCGAGAAGAGATCAAAGTGGTTCAAGGAAAAGAAAGGGAGGCAAATAGTTGCAGCAGCAATACGACCAACAGACTTGGGATCAGATTCAGGTGATGAATCTAAAGTCTCATTGGTTGGTTTGACAGGTAAAATTGGTGATGGATTTTATTCTAGAAGTAAATTGTGTAAATTCTAACCTTGTACAATATCTACTGCAAACTGATATTCAGAAAAGAACAGAAAAGATACAATGGCAAATACAAACATTACACAGAGATTTTTCACCTGGAAACCCAAACCGGGAAAACCAACATATATTATA
>ML782112.1:775925-813165 GCA_009831015.1 Picea engelmannii | reverse complement strand
TTAATTCGAAGGGGTGTATGTGAGTCCAAGCAAATAGTTGAAATCTGGAAGTGGAAAGATGCCAATGGTTGAATGTGCTCTATGAATCTGGTGGTTTTGGGATGACTACAAACCAAATGGATAGTAGAAGTTGATGTCTTCTACTAAATGGTGGTTTAAGGAAGACCACAAACTCTGGAACTTGGCTCTAAGGCTCAATGGTTCCCAGAACATTTCCTAATTTAGCTAGAAGTTGATGTCTTCTTCTAATTGTAAGTTCTCTCAAATGATAGTTTAAAGATGACTACAAATTGTTGTCTAGATGAAGATATAAGTCTTCTACTAAATGGTAGTTTAAGGAAGACCACAAATCAAGTCATGTTGATGGAATATAGCTCTGAGTTTGGCTCACTTGTTCTTGCTCGTTTGCTATGACTTCGAAACTTGAAACCTGACTGTCGATCACTAATATTATCCCCCCTATCAGGGCCAAGGTGAGAAGATGAAAATATTTCCATTGCAAGATGTTTCAATACTCAAGAATGAATTCTTCAGTATGATTGATATATATTCTTGGTTGTTGATGACCATTTCCAAGAAGTGATCCACCCGTAGTGATTCTTTACTCTTGAAAGTTTGTTACGTTTGGAACATCTGTCTGAAGAATGAGTATTCTTTCCACAATGCTCGCAAGGATGAAGATCAAAATACTAATCATCCATGTGGCAAACTCAATGAGAATGTTGGCATTTGGGATCTGATCTTGAACTGGAGTAGGTGAAGATGAATTTTCCTGAAGGAATCCAACACTTTAGAACTAGATTGGTTTGGAATAATTTGGAATGTGAGAGGTCACTTCCATTTTGTATCCAAGACTCATTTTGTGTTGATTGTTGATGATTTATTCCTAATGTATGATGATGGGCTTGGAAAGTGCAGGCACAACTTGTTTATGAAAAACTTCATCTTCATTTGAATATGCTTCTGAAGTAGCGTCACTAATTTGATCATGTGTTGGTTGCTAATAGGAATCATTCTCAAATTCAAAAAGAGAATTGTCCTAAACAAGGACTAGTTCAAAATGTTGATTCTTTTGTTGTATTTCATCTTGTTGGAGTTGTGATTCATGTTGGAGAAATTCAATTTTGTCCTGCAAATCTTGTAAACATGTTAGAACATTAGTAAGAATTTCTTTGTCAATGGTGACCAATAACTCTAATAATTCATCAATTTGATCCATTTAAAGACTGACTTAGACCTCAAAGGGTTTCTTGCAACTCCACCCTTTAACAATCGGACTCAACAATTCAAATTCAACAAATGAAGGGTGTCGACTTCTATCGAAAATGCACCCATTTACAATTAAATTCAAAAAAGTACAAGTAAACTTACAAAAAGACTATTTGCATTTTACAATTATTCTTGATTCTGGAGTTGAATTGATCTTTAGGATTGAATGTGTTGTTGATGCTTTGAGTCTGTCGGTCTCTATGATCTTCATCACTGAGTAGGAAAGTTTTGTTTGATTATAAAACTTTAATGACCGTGGATGGAAGAGGTCACTTTAGATTAGTACAAATTATGGGTGATTGGCTTGGCAATTTGCTGAGCAATTAACTTTCAATTGTATGGCGGATCACTGGGAGAAATCTCGCTATTCAATATGTTAATTGAAAAAATAAATGGTACACATTTGGGTAATCACCAAGGTGTTCCATTTGCTACTATTATCTTAGAAAATAAAAGCTTCTACCATGAGAAAAAATTGTTTTTCACTTGGAGTGGTCGTTTTTCACTTTTGGGTGAATTTTATTAGCAAGATTTTAATCTTAAACATTGAATTTTTCAATCAATGTTGAGATGAATTTGATATATCTATGAAATACCTTTCCAACGCTATGTTATATGCTCAATTTGGCATTGTATAGTGGTCATAATCTACATTTTAATTGTTGCATACACCGCGATTTCACAAAATCCAATTCTTATTGGATGAATATCATTAATAAAGATTAATCTTGGAAATACAAAAATACCCTTCAGTGCATCTTTAAATTTAGTTTCCAATGCAAATGAAATCATTTAAAATGGATAAATATTGAAACATAAATCTAAATTTTACCAACAAACACTCCAAAATCAACGAACTTCCCCTTCAATGATGTCTTATCCTTGGATTGTGTGCATTTCCAACATTGGTTCTTTCTTCTTCATTGGCTCTTCAATGGCCTCCCATGGAACACTACCATGGAATTACCAGGCTCTGATACCACTATTAGAATGCACACAAATCGAAATTAGTGTGATATATGTTTTATCAATATGATACACATATAGATACATGATATATGACCTTTGAATTCATCTTCCAAGAGGTCTCTTGGAATCCCAATGACGGTTCCCATTCACTTGTGACTTTTCATATTCCTTCTCAAGCCGATAATACAAAATATCATAACCCTAACGGATTATGTTTACAACATAAACAATTGTTAATAAGAAGAGCATTGCACATGTTTATGGACAAACAAGTAAAAATACATACGTCGTTGATTTATAAGTTATTATTTTGTTTATTTTAAGTATTCATCAATAATAATTGGTAGGTAGTTATGTACTATCTCATTGGCAATATTAATTACGTTTTTCTCTTATCAAAATACAATGAGAGGAGTATGGGCATGAGTAAATCTCAGATGAATTGAAATATTCCTTAACTCATAGCTATGCAAATATGGTGGAGGATATGAAATATGTGGCAACCAAGGTAAACTATAATTAATTTTGTCTAAAGTGTCTTTTTTGGTAAATATTGTGAAATAGCTTAGTTTTAATTGAAAGTGTTGTTAATTGTCATTTTATTATGTTCTAACAACGACCTCCAGAAAAAGAACAAGAAGATGTTCAACCTTGGGTAGATGATGATGAATTTGATGTATCAAAATCTTTGCATCCTAGTGATGGTTGTTGATGATGATAATTTTATTTTACTTTTCTATCATAGTCCTTAACAACAACCAATGGTTTGATTGGACTAATATATTTAATTAAGATTCACATTTTTTAGGGGTGGCAAGAGGCAAATTTTTATCATGCAATTAAGATTCCCATTTCCCATAGAGTGGTGGTAGACCACTTGTTATAAGGAGAAAATGACTATTTTTTCCAAGGAAAACCTTGCATGATCCCCCCCTTGCCCAAAATATTGGGATGAAGGGAAACTTAACAACTAACCACAATAGTAGTTGGTAACCCAACGAGACTTAGTGGGAGTCAAACCTCACTTAGACTAGAATTGGAGACCTCACAATGATGTTTGCCTTGAAACAATTAGTTTGAACTAATTGAGCTAACCCACTAGGCAATGAGAAAAACAATTCCATATAAGTTATAATGAATATATATATATATATATATATATAATATTGAGTTATTTTATTGATTATTGTCACATAATGTAAATATTGATTAAATAAATATAGTAATTAATGTTACAAAATGTAAATATATTAATTGATTAATATCACATAATAAATTATGCTAAAATGATACTAATACAAAGCTAACATGATGTTAATGTTTCTGATAGGATGCATAAAGGACACTAAATGGATACAGAGGATGCAAAAAAGGATGTTAGGGAGACTTGAGGGACATAAAAAATACTCTAAAATGACATATGAGGATGCAAAAAAAGATGTTAAAGAGATCGAAGGATGGAAAAAGGATGCAAAATAAGATGCAAATAGGACACTAAAAGACTAAAAAAGGATGCAAAATAAGATGCAAATAAGACACTAAAAGACTAAAAAAGGATGCAAATAGGAGAGGAAAAGGATGTGACCATGACACTAAAAAGACTAAAAAAAGCCACAAATTAAACAAAAAAAAAAAGAATACTAAAGACACATGGAAGAAGCACAAAAAAATGTCAATAGATGAAAATGATGCATAATAGGATGTTATTATGATGCAAAAGGACAAGAAAAGGACACCTTCTTCCATCCTAATTTGCACCTCAATTTCACAATAATACAAAAATTAACGTCGTGTAATTTATATTATTTTTTGCAAAGCAATGGTTTGTATGTGCTATTAATTGAATTCAAGAGCTTAGGTATAATGCTTATGTTGCAAAGTTTGGTGATGGTGATATAATAAGTGAGCAAAAGTTTAAAGTAAGTTGTGACTTATGTTACATTATAATCATATTGCCTTTGAATATAAATATTTTCTTCCAAGTAAAACTTTGTAGGGAAACCCAAAGGATGCTTCCCCGCATTCATAGATGACAACCCTAGTAAATTTGTCATGTTCACTAGTGTGCCTCATTCAAGGGGGTTCAAATCAAGCACCTACTAGCATAAAACTAGCCAAATTCCTATCAACATTATGTGACAACTACTCTCTCTCTCTCTCTCTCTCTCTCTCTCTCTCTCTCTCTATATATATATATATATATATATAATGATGAGGGAACTAAATCAAGAAGTAGATTTCCTATCAAAACAAGCATTTGAAAGGTAAGTTGGATCCATGTAGGTGATTAGATAGGTTGATGGGACAAAGGAGGTTGGTCCTCCAAGATAAAATTTTGAATCGTAACTTTCCTTTTAACCAAAATGGTAGAACTAGAAGACATGATGTAAGGAAATCTTTGTATTGAATCAAAATCTATCTCTTTATTAGGTGTTAAGGTTTTTTAGTTGAATTAGATTTTCATAACTCATTTCCTAATATTCCTTCTATTGGGTGAACGAAAACATAATTTTTTTAATTTTAAATAATGAAAAATGATATGATTTTAAGAAAATCATTTTTTTCTAAAATATTTAATTTATGCAACCTCCTTTAATTATAGTATGGTTTACTTTCATTTTTGTGGAAATAACACTCCAATCATTGCCATTGATTGACACTATCATAACTTGATTGCAATAACACTTGGTGTTCTCACTAGTCACCTATAATAACCTTCATTCACTTCATATTGATTGTAGTATTTTCTAATTATGCAGGCTTTGAGATGATCACACATTCCATCATGATGACCATTAACCATTACAATTATTACTTTTTCATTTTTCATATCATTTTTATTGGTTGTGTTCCTTACTTTCCTTTATAGCTTCATCATCATTGCACATGTCATATCCTCACACCATATATGTTCATATTATGTAAAATGACATTCATAAATTTGAGTGAAATTGCAATTTTCTATCATTTAAATTGTATTTTTGAATATATAAATAAATTGAACATAAAAATATGTCACACCTATGGATTCAATATAATAAATTGAGTATCCATGCAATATTTATTTTAACATTGTTGCAATCTTTTCTTGTTCTTATTTTAGTTTAGTTTTGTTGAAATTATAATTCAAAGTCTTCCATTAACACACATTGTCTATCATCTGAAATCTTCTCCATTATTGAACAATTGTCTTCGTTGGCAAATAAATTTTCCGAGAGTCCAAATATCCACATTATAAATTTTGATATTGTATTTGCATGGTCTATAAGGTAAAATGAATCTTATTCAGTATGTACAATATGGTTGCTTTGAATTAGAAACTGGTTGTACAGATTTGTTTGCAATACTAAATCTGTATCCCTAGTGGAAAAAATAATTTATTTCTTATTTTATGATGTCAAATTTCATAAATAACCATGAGTTTATCTTTGTGTGCATAAATTTGATTTTTAATTCCATGAATCTCTAAATCCTTCTATGGAAAAAAATCTACAATATCAAGAGTTATCAACTTAATTTCTCTTAACACAATTTCAAGACTTAGATTTGCAGTTACATCATTATTGTGTTAGAATTGCAAATGCAGAAAACACAATTCACAT
Organism: Picea engelmannii; assembly: GCA_009831015.1. Taxonomy (NCBI): domain Eukaryota; kingdom Viridiplantae; phylum Streptophyta; class Pinopsida; order Pinales; family Pinaceae; genus Picea; species Picea engelmannii. The sequence continues at coordinate 807,325 of ML782112.1, read as the reverse complement.
ATGATAATCAACAATGACACAGATAAGAAACAAAACGATTTCACGTGGTTCACCCAAACATTGGGCTACGCCCACCAAGCAGAGGTATCGATTGTCTTATTATTCGGATCATGGAGATTACAACAACTTCACTAATACATCTCTCACTTTATCTTAGCCTCTACGGGAATGCACAAATTTATAGTAATTTACATAAGAAACTGATTATTAAATGCACTCCTATCCATATTCTAACTTGGTCTATTTAGTTGCAACCAATGCAGAATAATAGGATCTAAATCTATTCTTGGGAATTCGTTGTCACCAAATTCAACAATATCCACCTTGACAACAATTAACCTGATACCTTTCTCCTTCCTTTTGTTCATCACCTTTTTTGCAAGCCAAGAGAATCCAAGCACCATCATAGCTTCTCTAAAAGTACTGGTTTTGTGAACATGTCTGTGCAATTCTCTTTTGTATGCACTTTCTCAAGAGAGACTCCACATTCATCGATGACCTGTCTTACAAAATGGTACTTCATAGGTATATGTTTTGTTTTACTGTGATAGGCTGGATTCTTAGCCAAGTGAATAACACTTTGACTATCACAAAATAACTTTACTTTGTCCTTCATCCTTCCAAACTCACCAAACAAACCTTTCAACCAAACTTCCTCTTTGCAAGCATGTGAAGCAACTACGTATTCTACTTCTGTAGTGGATAAAGCAACAATGTTCTATAGATTTGACATCCAACTAATAGCTCCACCTGCAAGAGTAAAGACATACCCTGAAGTCGACCTTCTCTTGTCCAAATCACCTGCAAAATCAAAATCAACATATCCACAGACTAATTCACAACCACTATTATAAGTAAGACAGTAATCACTTGTGCCCCTCAGATATCGAAGCACCCATTTCACTGTTGCTTAATGATCTTTACCTGGATTTTCCATATATCTACTGACAACCCCAACTGTGTGTGAAATTTTTGGCCTTGTACTAACCATCGCATACATCAGACTTCCTACTGCATTAGCATATGGTATTCGAAACACATATTCCTTTTCTTCTTTTGTACTAGGACATAAACTTGAAGAAAGCTTAAAATGGGAAGCCAAAGGAACTGAAACTGGTTTCACATCGTTCATACCAAACCTCAAAAGAATCTTCTCAACATACTTCTGTTGTGACAACCAAAGCTTACCGTTCCTCCTGTCTCTGAATATCTCCATGCCCAAAATCTGCCTTGCTGCTCCTAGATCTTTCATATCGAACGTCCTAGCCATCTGAGCCTATAACATGTTGATCTCAATTATACTTTTTCTTGCTAAAAGCATATCGTCAACATACAATACTAAGATAATGAATATGCCATTATTTAATTTCTTAAAGTAGACACAATGATCATACTCACTCGTATAATCTTGGCTCACCATGAAAGAGTCAAATTTCTTGTACCATTGTCTGGGCTACTTCCTCGGACCATACAATGAATTCTTGAGCCTGCAAAGAAATTTCTTGTTGTTATTCTGAATAAACCCTTTGGGTTGTTCCAAGTAGATCTCCTCATCCAAATATCCATGTAAGAAATAAGTCTTAACATCTAGCTACTCCAACTCCAAATCAAGTAAAGCAACCAATGCTAACACACTTCAAATTGAAACAATCTTAACAACTGGTGAAAAAATCTCATGAAAGTCAATACCTTCTTTCTAAGAATATCCTTTCGCAACCAGCCTTGCTTTGTACCTTTCCACCTTATCATCAACAACCCTCTTCAGCGTGTAGACCCACTTGCAACCTACAATTTTTTTGTCTCTTGGAAGTTCTACCAGGTCCCATGTGGCATTCCTCTCTACTGCCTTCATTTCATCCTTCATTGCTTCTTTCCATTTATCACTGTTAGAACCCTTCACATCTTCCTGATAGCACAAAGGTTCATCATCATTAGTACTTAAATAAACTGATGAAACAAAATCACCATACCTTCTTGGAGGATTTCTGACCCGCGTAGACCTCCTTAGGGAAGTTTGTGGCTCATCCACATTCTGTTGATTGTTATCATCAACCATGTCTTCCTCTGCAGGAAAATCTTCACGAACATCCTCAAAAACTTGTTCATGTTCACTTTCATCTGTATTTGAAATGTTTTCAAACTGAATCTGTTGATACTTAGGTACTTCTTCCTGTTTCATTTGAACATAACATCTGATTTGATGAGAGATGATTCATCAAATATTACATCTATGTTAATGGCAATCTTGTGGGTAGTAGGATCCCACAACATGTACCCCTTAATACCATCACCATATCCAACAACGATAAGCCTTTTTTATTTTGGATCTAATTTAGAACGTTGATGTTTCAGAATTAGAGCACAGGCTTCACAACAAAAAACTTTAAGATTAGAATAATTATAAGGATGACCTGTCCATACCTCTTATGGAATTTTGCACTCTATTGTTGTTGATGGTGATCAATTCACCAAATAACAAGTTGTAGTTATTGCTTTTGCCGACAGTTCCTATTGCAAGTTGGCATTACTAAGCATACTCCTTGCTCTCTCTAGAAAAGTCTTGTTCATGCGTTCAACAACTCCATTTTGCTGAGGAGTATAGGCAATGGTTTTATGCCTATCAATCCCAAACTCCTTGCAATAGTTCTCAAATTCCATTGACGTAAATTCACCACCATTATCAGTTCTTAAACAGTTAATGGATCTACCAGTGTTCTTTTCCACGAAATCTCTAAACTGCTTGAAAAAAATAAACACGTCAACCTTTATTTTCAAAATATAGATTCACACCTTCCTAGAGAAATCATCTATAAAAGTAACAACATATGATGATCCTCCATACGAAACAGTAGGGGATGGTCCCCAAACATCAAAATGGATATATTCAAGGATTCCCTCACTGGTGTGTCTTTTGGTTTTAAATTTCTGCCTATTTTGTTTACCATAAATACATTGCTAGCAAAAATCTAACTTTAAAGACTTTAGACTAGGAAGTAACTTGCGATCAAATAATACCTTCAATCCTCTTTTGCTCATATGGCCCAACCGTTGATGCCACATTCGAACATAATCATTGTCAATCTCGGATACAGTTGTTGCATGATCTGACTCGGTTCTTCCTTCTAACATAAACATGTTTCCAACCTTCTTCACTTTCATAACTATTAGGATTCCTTTGTAGACCTTTATAACTCCACCTTGAACAATACTTTTATATCCTCCATTATCTAAGACTCCCAAAGAGATTAGGTTCTTCCTTAGCTCAGGTACATGTCTCACATCAGTTAGTATTTTAATAGTTCCATCAAACATCTTAATTCGAATGCTACCAATTCCCACAACTTTACATGAGATATCATTTCCCATGTAAACTATTCTATCATCTATAGACTGGTAAGTAACAAACTAGTGTCTATGAAGACACATGTGATTTGAAGCACCAGAATCTAATAACCACTGTTGATCATGACGTGAACCAATACTAATTGATAAAACTTCATCAGTCATACTTGAACCTGTTGTTGAACTTGTTTCGGTTGCCTTTGCTTCCTTCGTCTCTTTTGGAGGGTCTTCTTTGGAGGCTTGTTGTCTCTTCCAACAATCCTTCTTTAGGTGTCCAGATTTGCCACAAAACCAACACTTAATCTTTCTCTTCTTACCCTTCGACTTTGACCTAGAGAAATCCCTCTGACCCTGTCCTCTTTCTTTAGGTTTGCCTCTGACCATCATCGCCTCAGATGTAGAAGTTTCTAAATTTGTTTTCTTCCTTGTTTCCTTAGATAGTAGTGCTCCAACAATAACATCAAACTCAATACTTTCTATTGTGCTGAAACTAATAGAGGTAACAAAGTGATCCCATGACGCATGCAAAGAACACAATAATGTAATTGCCTTATCTTCAGATTTGAATTTCACTCCCATGTTGGTCAACTGAACTAAGAGAGTATTAAAAGTATTTAAATGATCATCTATTTTTGTACCTTCCTTCATGCGCAAACTATACAATTGCCTTTTCAGGAAGATCCTGTTCGTCAAGGATTTCATCATTTACAAGCTTTCCAACTTCGTCCACAAACCGGATGATGTCTTCTCCGAGACAATGTTGAACAAAACATCATCGACCAAACATAGGCGTATGGCACTCAGTGCTCTTGCATCTATCTCATCCCAGTCTTCATCCGTTATGGTTGTGGGTTGCTTTGATTTCCCCAAAATCTCCTTCATCGTGCCTTGTTGCACAAGCAGATCATGCATCTTAACCTTCCAGATCTCGAAATTGTTCTTGCCATTGCACTTCTCGATTTCAAATTTAACACTCTCAGTTTTCGCCATTAGTAGAAAAAAAAACTTCCAAAACACCACTGCTTATAACAACCAAGGCCCTTTAAAAACAATGTGGAGGAATAATGGTATAAACTCCAAGAGGTTTAATAAAAAAATCATTTTTACTAACCTCACCTCTTTAAAAATAAAAAATAAAATTCACCTTTACTTTTTACATTATACCTTTACTCCATAAAAAACCTTTTAAAACATCCTCCGCCCTTTTGTTTTATGCAAAAAAATATTTTAATTCCAAATATTGTAAAAAAAAATTCACTCCATAAAAAGCATACCTTTACTTTTTTCACTTCATAAAAACATGCGAATGTTTCTTGAATGGAGATCAAGGCTCTTTCACTATGGATGAGGGAGTGCTAGTTTTAACTATCAGTGCTCCTTGGACTATTGAAAGGGAGAGCTAGTGCTCCTTCACTATGGATGGGGGAGCGCTAGTTTTAACTATCAGTGCTCCTTGGACTATTGAAAGGGAGAGCTAGTGCTCCTTCACTGTGGATGGGGGAGCGTCGACGCTCTGTGATGCATGAACCGGGTGCACAAATGTTACCGAAATTGGAATTTCATAAGTGTGAGAACGTCAACGTGCCTCTAACACTACCTAGGGAGCGCCGATGACTTTCTATTCAAATCACGATCTTGCACCACGGATCTGGTCCTCACAGATCTACAACGCAACTCTGATACCAATTATTAGAATTGCAAATGTGGAAAACACAATTCACATATGATAATCAACAATCACATAGATAAGAAACACAAAGATTTCACATGGTTCACCCAAACATTGGGCTACGTCCACCAAGAAGAGGTATCGGTTGTCTTATTATTCAGATAATGGAGATTACAACAACGTCACTAATACATCAATCACTCTATCTCACCCTCTACAAGCATACACAAATTTATAGTAATTTACACAAGAAATTGATTATTAAATGCACTCCTATCCATATTCTAACTTGGTCTATTTAGTTGCAACCAACGTCGAATAATAGGATCTAAATCTATTCTTGGGATTTCGTTGTCACCAAATTCAACATATTGTGTGCAAATAAATTTGGCCACCTAAAATAATTAGTTGATTACCCATAAAAAGACATAATTTCATTACTACCAAATACCTCTAGGTTAATGTTCCTTGAGTACCATGAAAACAAACTCTTAATCAATTAATATCTATTTTAAAACATATCAAGACCAACATTATTAAGTTGATTTTTTTCCTCCAAAGAAAAAAAATCATTTAAAAAAATATATATATAATAGTTTAAATTTTTTTTTTTTTTTTTAAAATAACTATCTAAAAAGTTTTTAGTATCCTACCACCATTATTTTTAATCCAACATTCCAAAATTCCAAAATAAATATTCTCCAAACAATCCATATAGTTTTAAAGGTATAGTCTTTCAACTTATAAGCTCTTAAGTATTACATATTATCTCATAACATATAACAAAATACGTGAATAATAAACAATACTAAATTATCAATTTTTCGCTTAAATAATTGATCATTATTTAAAATAAATAAATAAACCTTTATGATAGTATCTACTTCAAAATTTAATTTTCTATCTACATAAATAAAAGTGATCTTAATAAATTGTTTTAAATAATATTTATTTCAAAATTTAATTTTCTATATACATAAAATAAAAGTGATCTTAATAAATTGTTCAATATTCTTTTTTAATTATTTTGCTAATACTTATAAATAATATTATTTATATTATTTATTAATTTTTCATATACTTAATTACCAACACTTAGTTATTCCCATATACTTGATTACTTTGTCAAATAATATTATCTATATTACTTATTCATTTTTCATATACTTAATTACCAACACCTAGTTGTTCCATATACTTATAAGGTGAGCCCTTTTTCTAATGCCAATTTCACAAGGAATTGAATAGCCATAAACTCCAAGAAATTATTTTTGTCCCTTTGTTTGTTTAGATTGACTTTGAATTTGTAATTTTGATTCTCATAAAGATATAATGACCTTCCATTACTTCCATTCTTGACCATAAGGACCTTTATGGCCATTTCTATATATATATATTTGTTTTAAACATTTCATATGTGATTAATTTTAATCTTTCAAATTAAATTTTCGTAATATATCACTTTTTTCATGTTAATATATAATGTGAGTTTTATATTTTAATTTATTTATAAAATTAAAAAAATATAATAATATAATGAAAATTTAAAATTAATTTTATATTATAAATTAGTAAAATTAAATTTAAAACTTATTTCTTATTTATTTTTCATTTTTATTTGAATAGATAATAACTTATACATTATATAAATTATTAATTAAAAATTTAATTTTTTATCTTTCCCATTATTTATCTATTGAATATGATGTTATTTAAACTTTAATTTTCAAAGGTAGTAATTAAGTTGTTTTAATTTTCAATATAAAATTTGTTTTTTTCTATAAGTTTTACATTTTTAGTATGGAAACTATTTTGAATTTAATCACTTATTTATATAGAATATGTAGTATGGATGACATTACTTATTTATGAATTCTCTTTTAAAAGTAGACATTTTTTTTTAAATAAAGTAGACATTTTTTAAAATAAATGTCTAAAAAATATATATTTAAAACATATAAACTCCTTTTAGAGCTGCCTCTAAGAAGAAGCCTTCTACATTAACCATATTCTTTATATTTGATGAATCACTCATCTTCAAAGACATTATGACTTGACCTTCTACATTGAATATGTTCTTTATGTTTGATGAATCAATCCTCTTCCAAAACATTTTCAAAGACATCATGACATGACCTTTTTAGACATACTCTTTATGTTTTATGAGTCGCTCCTCTTCTTAAACATCTTCAAAGACATTATGATATGGATTGAGTTTCCCTTTAATCTAGCTTCATTTATATTCCTATCATTGTAAAGTAGAATTTGATCATCATATTTTGAAAGATGGTGTATTTGTAAAATGTGTACTTTAGAAAAATGTGATTAGGGAGTAGTTCACTTTTCATTCCTCAATATTATTGTGTTGGTGTTTGTTTTGTGATAGAGGAGGCTTATTGACCACTTTATTTTATTTTGGTATAAGGTTCACTCTATTTATCAAGGAATTCACATATTTTATCTCTTGACTAAAGGAAACCAAAGGGCCTATGAGCTCAATTATATTGCTTCTTTTTCCCATTTATACATCGTGTTTTTAACAACAAATAATCAATTACTTGGGATAATCTATGTAAGCATGCAAGGTCCATTATTTGTCGCACAAAAATTCAAAATAGTTGATATCACATTGTTCTTAGACCCCAATGCAGAAATGCACAACTATTATAGTTGAAAGCCCATAACTGAGGCCTCTTTACCATACAATACATAATCTAGTTGGATGTAGTACACTAGATATAACTACTGAAGACATCACACTTATGAGTCCACCCCTTAAACCATATAGCCCTTATCTAGGATCAGGTAAGAGTGGACAATGTCAAGGAAACCATCGAATGACGATCTTCTCTACTATATCATTATTGTTTTTATGGTTGTGGATGATGATGGTCCTTAATTATGAGAACTCTAATTGTACATTTCACTTTTATAGATCTTATTTTTGTTCACATAACTTTTTTAATTACCAACGTCTTTAAAGTCTATGGTACTTTGTAAAGATTATATCTTTTTCATAGTGTCATTAACTACCTTTGGTCATTCAAATAATCAATACAGTCGTGAATATATTCAAGAGGAGTCAACATGGTCTTTGTTGGATAGTTAAGTGGGGATACGATTATTCCTCCCATCAAGGTTCAATCTCCAAAGTGAAATGTTTCACCCCTCATGGGTTGGGTCCTGTAAATCCAAGTGGTTGTATGCTTTGCCACTTATGTAAGCTAGGTGGTTATATGCTCTTTCATGGTGAAGCCAAGTTGTTGTATGCTTCACCATATGTGTATTGGATCACTCATGCAAGCTAGGTGGAAAGGTGGTTGTATGCTTCACCATAGTGAAGCCAAGTAGTTGTATGCTTTGTCACTTGCATTGAATCACTTGTGTAAGATACATCACAATTTTATGGTTCCCCTCTCATGGGTTGTGCCAACTACATTAATGAGTGATGTCCTTGGGCAATTTTGGATTTAATAGATAACCCCCTTTGAGTGGTGTAATGCTAACTACACACATTAAATACTGAAAAAAGAAGAAGTAAGAAGTGAGGTTCTCCATTTATTAACTTACTCCCACTTATTATAATACCTAAAGAAAGAGAATGATTGTTTCTAAAGTCAAAAGAAAATCATTTGCATAGGGAAATGTGACCAAACAGTTGAACTACAAGTTCTAAGAGCCCAAAGCATAGAAAAATGCTTCAAAACAATGAAAATAACAAATAGCATTGTGATAAGAGGAAGTTAATATATATATAAAAAAAAAAAGCTAGGAAATGAGTTGTAATAACTCAAAGCATATAAGAATGTAAAAAACAACCCAAAAAAGCTAACTATCATTTAAAATTAGTCCCAAAAAAGTAAAAGTATAAAAAAAAATAACAAATAACATCATGATAACAAATAGCATTTTGATAAGATGAAGTTAGTTCAAAAAAAAGTAAAAGAAATAACAAATAACATTGTGATAAGATGAAGTTAATCCTGAAAAATAGTAAAATACAATGGATTGTAATAACTCAAAGCATAGAAGAATGTGTCAAAACAACAAAAAGAACAAAGAACATTGTGATAAGAGAAAGTTAGTCCTAAAAAGAGCAAGAGGAAGAGTGTCCAAACAAGTTAAAACATACTAAAATGTGCCAAAATAACAAATAGCATCATGATTAGATGAAGTTAGTTCTAAAAAAATAATAATAAATAATAAATAACATTGTGATAAGATAAAGTTAGTTTTGAAAAAGGTAAAAGAAATAACAAATAGCATCTTGGATGAAGTTAGTCCATGCCTAAATATAGTAAAAGAAAACATGTTGTAATAGCTCAAAGAATAGAAGAATGTGTCAAAACAAGAAAAAACACAAGGAACATTGTGATGAGAGAAAATTAGTCTCGAAAAAAAGTAAGAGGGAACAAGTCCTAATGTAACCACAATGTAACCACTGGAAGTATGGGAGAAAATGTTCCAAAAAAATAGTTAAAAAGTGGATAAATTTAATTAATTAATTTTTTTAAATTTAATAGAAAATTTGTGAAAAAACAAATTCAAAACAAAAATGAATTACTTCTAACTCATTCCTACCCAAATCACTAAAATAATTATTAGTATAATTTAACCATCAATTTATAAGAAATCCTTAGTAAAGAGTTAAATAATATAAATATGGAAAATAACTTAGTTTTAAGGATAGCACTTGGAATTATTTTTAAGATAACTGAGTTGTAGGTAGAAGATGGAACTATCCTTAGGATAGTATAACACTTAAAGAAAAACTATTGATAAAGTTTAGTATTAAAGAATACTTAAGTTGAAATTTGATGAGCAAATTATCAATTTGATTATTAAATATAATTATAATTTTTTTATAATTTTCATTAGTTTTATAGGAGAATTTGATTATTAAATAAGGTTATAAATTTTTAGTAATCATTATCAATTTTATCAATTTTAGAGGAGAATTTGACCATTAAATACAGTTATAAATTCTCCATAATAATTATAAATCTTAATTAAAACTCTCAATACCAATAATATAATGGTATAAATCAGGGTTCTGTTTTATTTTCAAATTCCAACCCTGCTCATAATAAAAAATAATGCCAAAAGGTGTGTGGAAAGGAGACATAATAAGTTGTTAACATTAACATATGATAAGGGAAGGTGTGTGGAAAGGAGGCATATAAGCTGTTACCTGATTAGAGGAAAATGATTACAACATAGGATGCTTCCTTCCTCCTTTGGCAAACAGGGCACATCGATATATGATAAGGGAAGGTGTGTGGAAAGGAGACATATAAGCTGTTACCTGATTAGACGAAAATGATTACAACATAGGATGCATCCTTCCTCCTTTGGCAAACAGGGCACATCGATATTGAGATATCTTTAGTTTAATGCTATGATTAATTATTTATGAAAAATATGAGGATTGTATGAATCTTTCAGGATTAACTTTACACAGAGGGAGGTATTCTTTCTTCTTCATGCTTAACTTTACACAGAGGGAGGTATTCTTTCTTCTTCATGCAAATTAGCATCAGCCAGCACAATTTTCTGAAACTTAATCGGTGAAGTCAAGATGGTGCCCTGCTGGTAACTTTCAATCTTTTCTTGATTGTAACATAGATTTGTGAGATTTTTATCACAGACTAAGAGCATTCGTGCAAATACTTGTTTTTCAATTGATGCAGAATTAGTTTATTCTTATTTTAGTTTTGTTTGGATATTAATGTCTTCCCATAACATGCATTGTTGCCATCTGAAATCTTCTTGTGAGATTTTTATCACATACTGAGAGCATTCGTGCAAATACTTGTTTTCCAATTACTGCAGAATTAGCTTATTCTTATTTTAGTTTTGTTTGGATATTAATGTCTTCCCATAACATGCATTGTTGCAATCTGAAATCTTCCCATTATTGAAAAGTTTTAAATTTACCTTTGCTAAGAATAATTTTTTCAGAGTCCAGATGTTCACATTATAAATTTCGGTCAAAGCATTGTCCCTGTGTCTGTTAGCGTGGGAAGCCATGGTAGTGCTAAGGCCTTCTTTATTCATATTTACTACAGTTGCTTGGAATCCTTTATGACATCAAATGTATTGGAGCTGTTTCGCATGGTCTGTACAATAAAAGAAATCTTGTCAAATCAAAGAAATCCTGTCAAATCAGTATAGGAGTACCTCTAGAAAAAAATTCGGCGGTTTTTCAGTATGTACAAATTACATTATCGTTGTTTTTAAGGTGAATTAGGGTTGTCATAGAGATTTGCAATACTAGATATCGGATTCACAAAATAGGTCATTAAAGACCTGAGATAGAAATTGCAAATTAGCGGGAAGATTTCTTGAAACTAAAGAGGGTTTGATTTGTAAGAATTTTCATACGGATAATACTCTGCGTCTGTCTGTTCTTACATGAGAAATAATTTATCATTAAAGAACAGTGGGATAACAACTTCAAGCATAGATCTGTCTATCGGGATGGATGTCGTTTCAAACGTTATTTGTCTCACGGTTGCGTTCAGAGGCAAATCCGTGTTTTAAGCATCTCCAAAACTGCTTATCACAAATTAGGTACTTCACTAAGTGATACTGTTGGACAGTATGGAAAGAAGGATCTGACTAATAATTGATGAGAAACTTTACTTCACAATGCCAAAGTTCTGCCTTATTGCATGACAGATTACTCTGTTCATTAATAACTTTAAACTCAAAATCGCTTATTCAATACATTCGTCAGCTCACTGCAACTAATTTTCGGACATTATTTACAATTGTGTGCAATCGTCTCAGGGCAGGACAGTATTTTGTTGAAACTTTGTAAAATTTGCTGAAACTATGAAGATTTTTAGATCTGTTATAGGAGAATTGGAAATAAATTTATTCTGTAGAAATTTTGCCACATTCATTTTTAGCGAATATCTTATAAGAAAAATTTCATAAAAGTAGCGAAATGGTTAATATTGACCCTAATTTCCGTTATATGATGAACTGAAGCATGAATCGTTTACAGAGTAGATGTTGTTACAGCCTGACATTAACGCGGATTATGTCGACTACAAAGTTGGAATTCTACTTGTTGAATCTACCAGGCTTCCATATTTATTTCATTTCAGACTGGCAAGCGGGATCAGTGCCTGCGAATACTCGTACAAAGTTGTTCAAAACTACAAAATGATAATTCTTCAAGCGTATTCTTTAAATGTTAGGCTGAGATGCAATACATTTGCACTTCAACAAATAGTTATTCTAATTCTTATTGTGCTTAAATTTTTTTTTGCTACTAGTGTTCTGTTTTGTGTTGAAACTCTAGAGGATCCCTGCTCATATCATCCAGAAGTCGAACAAAGATGCTTTTGAATCAGACCTGCATTTAAAAATACAGGTGCAATTAGATGTTTATGGCATTCCTAATATTTGCATGTATACAAGTTTCGAGTTTTCCACTATCCTGACAACTATTAAAGAATCCATCCTTTCCAGGTACCGCCTTGTTTCTAACATGATTTAGGAATATAGCTTGGGAAACCCTACAAAGTCCTCAGAAAATAATTTGATCTTCATCTCTAACTAATATGAATCTCAGTCTAAACTAATCAACTAAGCTAAATTCTCCGTCACTGTCGTTATCCGAAATATTTTCCATCGGAGAAAAATTGTTTTTGCGAGTACTAGCAGTGACAATTTTTCGATAATGGAGAAGATATTTACACTTCAAATATGTTTTGGGTTTCTTGGGGATAGATAATGCTAGGCGTGGGAAGCCATTCTAGTCCTGACTCCTGATGTCTTCTTTATTTATATTTACTGCGCCGTAGCTTCTGATCCTAATATTACATCAAATCAAATGCACTGGATTCGCATATCGGTGCCCTCGGTCGAAGAGAAGGGAATCTTGTAGTTTTCAATTTTTGCAAAATTTCCGGCCTTTAGTATGCACAACACCGCGTGTTTCAACCCGAATTAGGCTCTCGTACAGATTCTCGATACGAGAAATCCGTTTTGAGAAAAGGCCTAAGACTGCAAGCAGGAAAGTTTTATAAAATTGAAAGAGTTAATTTGAAAGCATTCCACTATTTTCTGATACCAAATGCTCTGCGTTTGTTAATAGACAAGAAATTAACCATTAAGAAATCAAATAGCATATCATCCAATACAGATCTATGTAAATATCTGTCTATCCTAGAAGTAAATGCCGCTTTAAACCTTGTCTCACGTTGACAACCGCGTTCAAGAGATTTCCACAGACTGTATATTACAAAGTAGGTACTTCCACGCGTATATATATTCTGCAAACGAAGTAGCAGAGTGGACGAGAGCTATCGGAAAATTAATTGAAGATAAACTTTTCCACTTGATAGTACCAAATTCCTGCCTATGCATCAGGTCTCCATGCCAAAATAATAGATTACTCTGTTCACTTGAAACCTTAACCTCGAAATCGTTGATACACTTCAACCCCATACACTTTTAAATTGAGTGCAACTAATTTTTCGTGCTAAAGAATGATACACATAAACCCCATACACTTTTAAAGTTGAGTGCAACTAATTTTCCTGCTAAAGATATATAAGATTGTGAGAGATCACTTAGGAAGCATGCTCTTTCGAGAATTAATCATGGATTTGAAAATTGGAGCTTGCAGACTTCGTGAGAACAGACTGATGGATGCATAATAAGTCAGAGTAGATGCATTTATACGCACCATTACACATAAATTCGGTGGAGCATGTCCACTGCACAGTTGGGAATATTCTACAAGCTGATTCAGGCTTCCATATTTATTTCGTTTCAGGCCGACGAAAAAGGAAACCATCGCGTCAGAATACTTACTTGCCCGTATTACGATTACGGTGAAGTTCAATTTTCAATTCAATTCCAGTTTATAGTTATAATTGCCGTTAACATTCTCGATTTTAAGCTAAGAGTTCATTTACCGCCGTATATTTGCTTTCACTAATTATGTAACAATCTTCCTATGAAAGTTCTGTGTCTTTTTGAATATTTGTATACATGGAAGGATATAGGAAAGTTCTGTGTATTTGTATACATGGAAGGATATAGGTTTATGGTTTAATATCTATAGGTATTTGTATAAGTGGAAGTTTGTATTCTTTCAAAGTATCAACAAATTATTTTATTTTAGGCTACTAAGTTTTCTATTTAACTTTGTTAGAATATTAAAATTTTAAAATTATATTAAATATAAGTATGCAAATAATGATAATATCTTATATAATTTTTTCAAATATTAAAAAGGTTCTTCTCCTCTTAAATATGAAATTAGAATATAATTGTTTGATTTACAATTAAATATAAAACTTACAATTTTTTTTTTCAATAATCGAGAGTTTTTATATTACTAATGAAAAGATAATATACATAATTTTTACTGCTGGGAAACAGTAGCAAAACATGATATTGTCATTTTAAGTTTACTTGATTTATCTAATGCTTGTAACTCATAAACTGAAACAAAGATGACTTCTAGTTCCACTGTTTGCCCTATTCTTCTTATTTAATCTAATATAAGGAGGTGATAAACCCATATCTCTCATATAATTCCACAAAAAACACAGATGGAATAGCATAAAATGCTTAATCTAATATAAGGAGGTGATAAACCCATACCTTTCATGTAATTCAACAAAAAACACAGATGGAATAACATAAAATGCTTAGCTAATGGTTCTGCCTTTTGCTACTGGAACTTGGGGCTAGGCATAGTCCACATTGGACAAGTCCATCCAATGAGCTTGTCTACAATCAGGTTCAACTTGTGGTCGACCAACTTAATCTAGAGTTGCACATCGTCGAGTTGCATGAAAATTTCTTGACGAGCTTCATGATGGTCCAACAGAGCCCAACCCATTAGAGTTTTCAGATGCAAGTAAATATCCATTGTTTTCAAATATTGCGAGGTTTGCCCTCAGATGGTGTCAGTATCAGGAACCCACGGGCTAGTGGTCTCCCTAACCTCTTCATTAGGGATGAATCTCCTCAGGACACGAACATCTGCCTCGGCCAGGCCCATCTCTGTTGAATTTTTGGAGGGGTGACAGAGTGAGGAGTCAACTGAGCTTTTGGCCGCGTCCACCAAGCGGAAGCCCAACCAAGTTATGGGTCTGCGCAAGGCGCCACCATGGCCTCAGTGGGAGGATCTTCCTCTTTCCATATCAAAGGAACAGGGAAAGCAAAGCGCAAGATGCAGGAGCAGGGAGGTGGAGGAAGTGTCCAACGCAGGGTGAAAAAGAGAATATGTGGAGGGAGGTGGGGGACGACGGAGGTGAACAACCAAAGAGAAGCAGAAAGAAAGCCATAGAGGGACACAAAGAACAAAGTCACCGAAAGCCAGGAGCCATAAAAAGAGGTTGCACCCATAATTGATGAGGATATGGGCAGTATCCATTATTAAGCACAGCCGCTCCACCACCTTCCCAGATTACATGCGAAGGATAGGAGGATCGAACAAGAGAGGTAAGTGCAAAATCATGAGTCAAATGCTAGGACGAAACAAATCAAGTGTCAGGATAAGATAGGGGCAGGAGAGCTTAACTCACATAGGGAGGTGATGTGGGTGACGGAGGCAAATGGCAATTGTTAATAATGCGGGGGGCAAGTGGAGGGGACCCACCTACGCTTTCAATACATCCTTGACACCCCATGTGGAGGATAAAACTTACAAATTAAAAAAAAAAAATGTGAATTTGATATTAAAAAGTGATAATATTATGAATACAATGTTAAAAAATTAAAATTTGTGATAATTTTAAATTATGATGAAATATTTTATATAAAATTTATTATGAAATTTATTCATAAAAACTTATTAACATATTAGATATGAGCAAAATATTATAGATACAATTTTTTTTCTTAGGCAAAAACAACCTTGAAGTACAAAAATATAGAAACAAAAATATAGAATGGCTTAAATCCCATCTACAATATTACATATGTCCCAACTACTCTTAAGTCTACCCAAATAAACATCAAAACGGCTAGAGTTTTGCCAAGCATATATTTCTACAAATTAAAATAACAAAAAGGAAATTTTACATTCCATAGAGTTATCCTAATTTAATTTTAGATTTGTGTCCACCTCTCGGGGAGAAACTTTTGAGTTGTTACACACAGGCTGAGGCCGAGGTTGTTGGAGAACTTCACATGAGGCAATCGATCCCACAAATGGCACGGACCTTTGCTGAGCTAATGCTTTAGTGGGATGGTTCTGAATATGGCGTCGAATAGACCGAATTTGTGTTGAATGACGATTGACTGCTTGAAGAACCACAACTAACTCTTCATTCTTCCTGGTGTCTTGTTCTTGCTGCTAACGAGCTAATTGGGAATTTGTATTTTGCAAAGTCCCTATCTCAGTTTGTTGTGACTGCAGTTGTTCATGTAACCTCTCCATATTGGACTCAGAGCAATTGCAAGGGCCATTGCTCCACATAATTGGAACAAGATTGCAAATGAGTGTACACTTACAAGGCTGGGATACCAATACAGACCTGCAAAATTGATGTTGGTTCTAGACTTCCAATGCTTCCATAAATTGATTATCTCTCGATCGCTGCCCAAAGAGAATTCCTTCAACGAAATTGATGTCAAGTCTTGGCAGGGAAAGGACGATGCCATATTTTGAAATGATGAGGGGGAGGTCAGCTTCAATGCGAGGGCTAGCATTTGCATTGCAGTTCCTGTATAATCGATGACGCTTACAGGGCCGAGGGGGATGATTTCTTACAAATGAACATGAGCTGAAGATAAGTTCCCACATGGAATCGCCGACCAGGCATGGAATTTCAAATTTATATGACTTGTCAAGTGTAAAGTTGATGACATCCATTTGTTTTTAATGCCTCTCACTTTAAGTTTTATTCAAATTTATAAGTGTAATTTTTTTTTATGCTATGGGAAAAAAAAATCAATTTCATGTGGTAAGGGCATTTAAAGCTATAACAACATATTGCACTACCTACACACTTGGATCACACAACACAATGCAAATCCAATTAGAATATCATACCTCAGTATTATCAAAGTTTGACCCTAATCCAATGAAACATTACTTTTTAAGATTATGCTAAATTTTAAATTAAAAATCAAAATAAAAAAAAATCAAAATTCCAAATACTAAAAAACTTTAATTCCCTAGATATCCAACAACTAACATAAATTTACTACACAATTTGGCTACTTGTATACATAGTAATAACAATGTTACTTCTGGTAATGCGACCTCCCTGCTACCTATTCATTTACCTTTATTGTTGGGCACTTCAATGCATTACAACTACCTCCCCGCAGGCTACGTATAATCCAGACCTATATTAATTAAAAGTGTGGTTCCTTATGCTATCCTGTTAAGTGAAACAGGGACTGCCCCTATTGAAGCAATTGCTATGGTGCAAGTCATAAGGTATTTGAAAAAAATTGAGCAAATGGAAGAGGGCAGATGGCCTAAGGTTGTGTTTAGTGATAGATTGTGCAAAAGAAAGAAGACTTGGATGCGGCAAAATAACAAATGGTTTAGTAAATGGGGCATTTGCTTGAGCATTTGGGAAAAAAAGCTAGGGAGAAAGAAAAAGTACTACATTGAAGAGTTTAACCCCACTCATAACCATCAACAAAAGGCATACATAGGGGCCAATATTTCTTGGAGATCTAAAATTCTTATTGCTCAATTAAGGACTAATTCTCATCAACTCTGTTGTGAATAGGGCACTTGAAAAGGCCAAAAGAAAGGTGAGAAGAAAGAGTATGTATTTTGTGCTCGTCCGGAAAAGTGGAAACAGAAAAACATTTCATTTTAGAATGTGAGGCCCTCAAAGACAACAGGGAAAATTATGCAGGTATTATGGCAGCTAATTCTTGGGATAATCTATTCAACACAGAGTTTGTTGATAAGCTGGGAGCGATTATTGTAAAACTTCACAGGAAAAGGGCCGAATACAAAAGCCAGATGGAAAAACAATCTGTCCCATAGGCTATTTTTAGCCTCGTGGAATTATTAGAGAATTCATATTATAAATTGACAGATTGTTTTTCCATTATTAGAGGGGGGCATTATTAGAGAATTCATATTATAAATTCTCTAATAGAGGGTGGGAGGCAGAGAATTCATATTATAAATTCTCTAATAGAGGGTGGGAGGCAGGGGCATTATTAGAGAATTTATATTATAAATTCTCTAATAATGTCGGCCCACCCCCCTCCCACCTAATATAAATTCCCCCCTCCCACCCAATATAAATTCTCTAATAATGCCCGCCCCCTCCCACCCAATATAAATTCTCTAATAGAGGGTGGGAAGGTGGGGCATTATTAGAGAATTTATATTATAAATTCTCTAATAATGCCCTCCTCCCCTCCCCTCCGCCCTCGCACCCTCTAAGTTCTTCTTTCTCTTTGATGTGAAGTTACTACTCTTCCAAAACACCTTTAAACACATTGTTTAAATAGATTGAAATTTTTATTAGCATATTGTGTGTCTTCAACTATAAGATCAAATCTAAATATTAATTTTTTGAAGTTCAATTATAAAATCAAACCTAAATACTAGTTTTTTTAAGTTCAAATGTGTTTTTCTTTATTTATTATGAAATTATTACTTATATCATATGAAAGCCAAAAAAACTCATTAGCAATATCATATCATTTATTTCTTCCATTCATATATCATATCATGTTTTTTTGCCATTATAGAAACAAACAAAATATTATTTGTGATATAGATTTACTAAAGAGTGAATTTATAATATAAATTCTCTAATAATGCCCCGTCCTCCCACCCTCTATTATAAATTCTCTAATAATGCACCCGCCTCCCACCCTCTATAACTTAGAGGGTGGGAGATGGGGGCATTATTAGAGAATTTATAATATATTAGAGAATTTATATTATAAATTCGCCTAAAATATTGTCCTAAAATTCTCCTATTATATTATAAATTCTCCTAAAATATTGTCCTATAATAATACCCCTCCTCCCACCCTCTAAGTTCTTCTTTCTCTTTGATGTGAAGTTACTACTCTTCCAAAACACCTTTAAACACATTGTTTAAATAGATTGAAACACCTTTAAACACATTGTTTAAATAGATTGAAATTTTTATTAGCATATTGTGTGTCTTCAATTATAAAATCAAATCTAAATATTAATTTTTTGAAATTTAATTATAAAATCAAACCTAAATACTAGTTTTTTTAAGTTCAAATGTGTTTTTCTTTATTTATTATGAAATTATTAGTTATATCATATGAAAGTCAAAAAAACTCATTAACAATATCATATCATTTATTTCTTCCATTCATATATCATATCATGTTTTTTTTGCCATTATAAAAACAAACAAAATATTATTTGTGATATAAATTTACTAAAGAGTGAATATCAAACTTCTCTTAAAGCATGTTATATAAATATAAATGTAATATAATATATAATCACTAAAATATTATTTCTCATATAAATTAATGAAAGAGTGGACACCAAACTTCTCTTAAAGCATGTTATATAAATGTATTATAGTTTATAACCACTAACTAAAATATTGTCCTATAATATATATAGTTTAATAATATTTAAAATATTAAATATAACTTTAAATAATAATTTTTTCTAAAGTTTTAGATTTTAATAAATATTGTACTATAATATATATAATATATAGTTTAATAATATCTAAAATATTAAATATAATTTTAAATAATAATTTTCTCTAAAGTTTTACCTATAATGATAGTTTTTAATTATAAACATTTTAATCATATATTTAAATTTTTAAAATAATTTTTATTTAATTATTAATTTATTTGAAATTATTTTAATATTAATTTAATTTTTTTAAATAACTTTTACTTAATTATTAATTTATTTAAAATTATTTTAATATTAATTTTTATGATACTTACATAGCTATTAATCATCTTTAATTATTAATTAAAGTATAGTTTCATTTTTCCCTAAAATTGTTTTAAAATATTAATTTTTATGATACTTACAGAGTTATTAATCATCTTTAATTATTAATTAAGGTATAGTTTCATTTTTCCCATTAAATTCAAATGTCTCAAATAACATATTTCTAAATACCAGAAACAACTAAACGTTTTGTGATACTATTATAAAGGACGCGCAGAAAATAGATCTTTAATATTTAAGGCAAAATAACCACTAATATCACTAAAAGGCTTCTTTGAGTTTGGTGAGATGCCTTTTTACATGATATTTGTTATAACTGCCATGATGGGAAGAGACGCGAAAATAAGGAAGTCCGAAGGCGGGTTGCCCTACAGCCTCCTACCATTGGAGAACTATCATATCCGGAAAGAGTGTCGAGATATATGGTCAGGTTAAAGAAAAAAACAAAGACAGATAGTCTCCCTCCGACGAAAAGGATTTTAACCCACTCTGTACCCTTTCTCTGGCAGAGGGTGCGTTTATATGGATGAATCATTTAACACCGTCTATTGGTATCATTAATTATTTGTGAAATTGAGACGATTATATTAACCTCTCCGGATTAAGTTACAGAGAGACATTCTTTCTTCGCAGAGGAAATTATTATCAACCAGCGCAAATTTCTGGAACTGATCGGTGAAGTCAAGGATGGCACCCCTGCTGGTTGTTTTCAATCTTTTCCTGATCGTATAGAAATTTGTAAGATTTTTAAAGCAGACTAAGAATATTCATACGATATCTGTTTTCACATTGTTGCAGAATTTTCTTATTCTTATTTTAGTTGCGATATCTGTTTTCACATTGTTGCAGAATTTTCTTATTCTTATTTTAGTTATGTTCTGTTTACCATTTAGACATTAACGTCTTCCAATAAACTCGCATTGTGGTCATCGGAAATCTTCTCCACAATTGAAAAATTAATTTTCCCTGAGATCAGATATTCCTTCCCATTATAAATTTTGATGAAAGTTTTGTCCCTGTGTCTGTTAGGATTGGGAAGCCATGATAGTCCTAATTGTTTCTTTATTCATATTTACTACGCAGTCACTTCTGATCCATTATAATTACATCAAATTTACTAGATTGGATTCGCGTAGTCTGTAGGATAAGATAAATCTTGTTAAAATCGGTATAAGAGTACCCTGGAAATGGAAATTTTTTCGGCGGTTATTCAGTATGTGCATAATTACAATATCGTTGTTTTCAAGGCCAAACAGGGCTATCAGACAGATTTGGTTCTAGAAAATTGTTTTGCAAAAAGTGTCATTAAAGCCCGGGATGGAAACTAGAAATTGGCGGGAAGAGTTCTTCAAATAAAGAGGGATTGATTTGCAAGCATTTCCAGTATTTTCTGACGCATAGTACTCTGCGTCTGTCTGCTTTTGAATGAGAAATAATTTATCATTACAGAACAGTGGGATAACAACTTCAAACATAGATATGTGTATCCGGATGGATGCTTTTTCAAACTCTGATCGTCTTACGTTGCGTTCAGACATATTCCGCGTTCAAAATATCTCTACAAACTTCTTCTCCCAAATTAAGTACTTGACGAAGTGGTCCTGTTGAACAGAATAGACGAGAGGGATCTGAAAATCAATTGGAGAGAAGCTTTACATCACAATGCCATAGTTCTGCCTTGTTGCATGGGAGATTACTCTGCTCATTAATAACTTTAAACTGGAAATTTCTGTACTCAACACATTCGCCAGCTCACTGCAACTAATTTCCTACATTATTTACAATTGAGCGGGGTAGTATCTGGTTAAACTCTTGTAACATTTGCTAAAATTATAAAGATTTTTAGATATGTTATAGGAAAGTTGAAAATAATTTTACCCTGTAGCAATTTTGCCAGTGTGAATGACAGATCAAGTTTTACATAGTTGATGCTGTTACAACCTTACATAAACGCGGATTATGTCGACCATAAAGTTGGAATTCTACTGTTTGAATCTATCAGGCTTCCATATTTATTTCGTTTCACACTGGCAAGCGGGATAAGTGCCTGCGAAAGGTCGAAATGATAGTTCTTGAAGCTCATTTTTTAAATGTCAAGGCTAGATGCGACAAATATACACTTCAACAAATATTTATTCTAATTGCACAACGTCTTTACTTTTTTGCTGGCTACGAGTGTTCTGTGTTGTGTTGAAACTCCAGAGGATCTCTGTTCATATCACACGGAAGTCATCTAAAGTTTCTTTTGAATCAGTCCGGCCTTTGAAAATACAAGTTAAATTAGATGTTTATGGATTTCCTAATATTTACTTGTCTTTTTTGCTGGCTACAAGTGTTCTGTGTTGTGTTGAAACTCCAGAGGATCTCTGTTCATATCATACGGAAGTCATCAAAGAATCAGTCCGGCCTTTGAAAATACAAGTGCAATTAGATGTTTATGGATTTCCTAATATTTACTTGTATGAAAGTTTTGAGTTTTCCACTATCCTAATAACTATTAAAGAATTCAGCTAAAAGAATCCAGCCTTCCGGCTCCCGGGTTTATAGGACGATTTTGGCAAATAGCTTGAAAAACCCTACTAAGTTCTCCAACAAGAATTTGTATCCAGTTCTAACTAATATGCATTTGAATCTAAAATTATGAACCATTCTAAGCTTTCCATTATTATCTCCATCCGAAATCTTCTCCAGTATAGAAATTTTATCCCGCGAACAATTCAAGAGTCCACATATCCACACTATAAATTTGTATAGAGTTTGTATATCCCTGCGTCTGGTTACGGAAGCCATGTTAGTCCTGATGCTTTATTTACTGAGCCGTAGCTTCTGATCCTAATATTACATCAATTCAACTGCACCGGATTAGCATATCGGTGCCCTCGTTTCGCAAGAGAAGGGATTCTTCAGTTGTTAGCACCGTTTGCGAAATTTCCAGCCTTTAGTATGTACAGCACCATCTGTTTCAACCCCAAAACAGGGTTGTCGTACAGATTCTGAATATGAGAAATCCGTTTCGACAAGAGGCATAAGAACTGCCAATGGGAAGGGTAGGGTTCATAAAATTAAAGGAGTTAAAGTGTAAGCATACCACTATTTTCTCATACCTAATGCTCTGTGTCTGTTATTGGATAAGAAATTACTCATTTAGGAAATCAAATAGCATAACATCCAACATAGATCTGTGTATATATCCGTCTATCCTAGAAATAAATGCCACTTTAAACCTTGTTTCACGTTGATATCGGCGTTCAATATATTTCGACACACTGTTTATCACAAAGCGGGCATTTCCACTCGTATATATATTCCGCAAACGATGTAGCAGAATGCACAAGAGATCTCTGAAGATTAATAGAAGAAAAACTCCTCAACTTCACAGTTCACCGAAGTTCTGCCTTGTTGCATCTTCTCATTTGAAGTCTACCTATTCGGTTCTGCAAGCCAAAAAACAGAATACTCTGTTCACTAAAACCTTAAACAGTTGGTACATTTAAACGCGGTATATTTTTAAAGTTGACTGCAACTAATTTTTTCTGCTAAAGATATTTATAATTGTGCGGGATCATTTCACAGAATATGTTCATTTGAGATTTAATAATCGATTTGAAAATTGAAACCTGCAGGGGCAGTATTCAGAGTTCGTGAGGACAGACTGAATGGTTGAATGATAGATCAGAGCAGATACAGCTAAGTACACCATTACACATGAATTGGGTGGATCGTGTCGACTGCAAAGTGGGGAATTTCAAGAGCTATTTGATGTCAGGGTGACAAACAACGGAATCATTGCCTGCGAATTATTACATGCCTGGATTACAAAGAAATACAGGTAAAGCTCCATTCCAGCTGATAATTATAATTGTCATGAGATTAAACTAAGACCGCCTTTGTCTTTTTCATTTTAATAAATGTCTCCATACCTTTCTATGACCGTTCTGTGTTCTGTTTAAAACGCTGAGTATATGCATATCTCTATACATTCTACAATGATTATACATTAATTTTTTTTGAACTAAGACTGTCTTAAAAAACACATACAAGAGCCATCGCTTATTTCTTTTGAATCACACTGCCTTTAAAAATAAAATTGCATTTCAATGTGGATAGGATTGCTTGGTTGAAACGCTGAAGTATAATTTACTATATATATACATTCTACTATCATTATACATTAATTTCGTTTGAATTAAGAGTGTGATCGCTTATTCCTTTTGAATCACACTGCCTTTAAAAAATAAAATTGCAATTCAATGTGGATATGAATGCCTCTTTGAAACGCTGGAGTATAATGTACAATGCATATATGTATACAGTCTACAATCATTATACATTAATTTCATTTCTTTTGAATTAAGAGTGTCTTCAAAAATCATAAGGAGTCATCTTGGTTATTTCTTTTGAATCACAATGCGTTTAAAAATAAAGTTTCAATTCAATGCTATTTTATCAATCTTCTCTCAAATCTAAAATGAATACTAAAATTAATAAACTTTGATTTTAAAAACATTAATATTGTATAATAATATCCATTTATTTTGAAAACAAACATCAACATTTATTTTGAAAACAAATATCAACAGTATTTAAGTGAATACCAAAATTATATGAATTAAAATAACTTTAACAATACTTTCACTTTTTAATAAATGCAAGATATAAACTTTTTAGGTTACATACCTTCACTTTGTCTTAAATGCAAGATATCAGCCTAAAGTTACATTTCATGAATAACAAAAAACAAATCATCTCGGTCTTTAGGGCTTTCATATGCTAAGGGTTCCTGGCAAGTGAAATATTTTTATAACTAAACATATTACTTGACTTAACCTTGAATTTAATGAAAAATATAATTATAAGATAAAACAAATAAATAGAAATAACCTTTCCATACGAAATTTTCAGGAAAACCTAAAGACAATAAGAGTAGAAGCCTAGTGCTCCATGTATATAAAAAATTACGATAGAGAATAAGGTATTTCAAAATCTCAACTTAATACTAACCAAAGCAACCCAAACAACAAGAATATATTATTATATCCTAAACAAAAGCTACCATCAAATTCATTCATGAAACCCTATCAACACATATATTGCTTGATACGACCAAATTACTTATTATATAAGTTTGAAGCTTCTTCCCTAAAAACCATGATTACTAATGATTACTAACAGTGATTTAAACGGGAGAAGAAAACAAAGTAAATGAATATAAGAGGAGAAGAAAGAAAAGCAGAACAATAGAATAGAGGCAGAGAGAGAAGTCGTCTCGTCCCTGGGGAGCTGAGGCCGGTAGGCGCCTTCTCTATTCCGCAAACCTGTTCGCGCACAAGCCATTTATGCCCAGTAATTCGCTTCTCTGCGCCATCTCTGTAATGATGAAGTCATCAAAATCATCTCGCGCCGGTCTTTTTCCGGCAAATCGGAAACTGCAACATATACAACGACAATATCTGGGATCCGTTCTCCTCCCATACAATCTCCCCGGGAGCTAATGCTATCCGCACAATATGCTTTCTTTCAGGTGTGACACTGAGGATTTCGCAGTGGCGTTACGGCAGGGCTGGTATTAGGACAGATGATATGATACGCGAGGCTTTGATAGATAACCAACTCGCACATTTCCAGCCAACACCTTTAAACGGTACGTAGACTTCTTTTATCCCCGATATTTTCAGGAGATTTTGTGAATGCATTTGTTCTGTGGTCTTAATTCGCATTTTTTTTCGGACTCAGAACCCCAAACATACTCTGTAGGAACAGACAATAAATGTTATCTGTGCATTATTTGCACTATAATATCACGGCCAAGGTACTCTAAAGCACTCGGGACCTGTAGGGTACTTGTAGTCAGAGTAAGTTACGCAGTTGCACTGGATGTAATAACCTGGGTTTGCATGATAGTGTTGCCCAGGTCAAGCGTGTATGACCTCCACATGTCCTGCATCACCTGCCCACTTGATGTAAAAATGCTCAACTGCGTCTTTACCTTGTAGCATTTCTGTTTTTTAAACGGACGTCTAATTCCATGAGTTTTTGTAGATTACATCATCAAGTTTCTGATATTCCAATACTATCATCTCATCTCTTTGGCTTTGAGGTGCTTAAGGTCACATGATAACCTACAACGGCATGAAAATGGAAGTGGTAATTGCAATAGAATTGTCTTCTCATAACGTTTTGCAAACTGTTCTGTTATCATAGTACATTCACAACGCTTTTGTTGAATAACGTTTGTGTTCTGAGTTGTTATTGTTCATGACATCTCTTTCGTCTCTAGATTTCATAGTACTCTTCAAGATACCTTTGCTTATCCTGCTTTCAGAAAGTGATAGTATTTTGACATCTGGCATTGATTGAATAAGACCATAGGTTTGAATGTAAGCTGTACAAACCACCCAATATTTTAATCTGTCCCACAGATCTCATATAGGCATTTCATAACAACGTTTGCCATGATATCTGTTAGCAAAGAAATCCATAGCTTTGATAGTCCAATTGGTGACATCTTTTGGGCTCTATGGTCTGTGTGCTGAAATGGGCGATTCTTCTTCTTCTTTTTTCTGTTTTTTTTCTAAAGTTTATCTAAGAAACGCCATGATGTTGGGGGCTGCACCACATAATATGGACTCTTTTCTGCTTAGGTACCACATTCGAGGGGTATGAATTCTTCCAAATTTGCCTAGAACTTGCACCCGGCCTCATCCATTTTTTGAAATGCAATTATGGTGGGACAGACCACGGAAAAAACGGGACCTTGGTGGATGGCTTAATACTCTGTCAACCTCATCAGTGAGCCAAGCCACATTGGCAATTCTTCGTATTTTTAGACTAATTAGAGTATTGATTTTAGAAAGAACCTCATGCGTTTGTCTGTTACCTAACATTTAGCTTAGTCTCACTATTATCTTGTCGGTTAAGGCATTGCTTGAATGATAAATCTTTACGGACAGACACATCTGAAAAAGCAGATAGAGTAATTGTCTTGGCTTGATATGCCCATTGGAGTCAAGTTTGTGCCAACTTCGGAAATTTGGAAAAGTTGCCCATAGAAATAGGTTGTAAATTAGGAGTAATGTTCGCAATTATCATTCCTTTATAGGGCGTCTGAACATGAGTATATGCAGGAATGGTTGCAAGGACCATGGGGCGAGCTTAGAAAGAAAAAAATTCTGCAGCATTGCAAAGTCATTTGGGTACAGAGATCATATATGTTAGTATCCTCCAGCATCTTATAGTGTAGACTCGGATGGTAATTGGGACCCCAACTGATAACTCCAATGTTTTTCGAGTCAAGTGTATGTATTCCTACATGAGTTATAAATCTTTTGACTCTTTGTTTCACCATTGGAAAATGTTCTGAAGACGCTGTATTAAATGGTTGAAGATGTAGTTATCATGGAAATCCCCCTAAGTCCATAGAAAGGCTGGGAATGCAGAGGAAGTGTCACTGTGAAACAAGGAACATCTGTTTCATCCATTCTGTGGTTTTTCAGAGAAATATTTGTTTTCATGTCTCACCTTTTGTTAAGACGTTGCCAAACGATAATTGTTGGTTGACTAATAATGTTACACACCATAGTTATCTTTGTTTTATCTTATGATCGGGGATGTATCTGGCTTCTCAAATTTAAGAGTTTCAAAAACTTGTCTCCTCTCTGTGCCAGTAACATCAATACTGTTCCCTTGGCGATTGTCACTATCTGTGAAGAACTTTTTTGTTGAACCATCTGGAACTTTTCTTCTAGTCGGATAACTACATCTAGTTCTATTTGAGAACTATATATTTCTTGCTCTATGTATGAACTTGAAGCTTCATTCTTTTTGGAAGAACCAAATATTAGATCTTTTACTGTCTCTACAATAAAAATGGTAACTGGATAAAGCCTATCTATCATTCCTTTTCAGTTATATTGAAGCTGATTAGTCGTTCAATTTCTAAAGGAAATTCTTCACCGCTCACAGATTTTCAGAATATTGGAAAAAATGGAAACTTAAGGGCCAGTTAAAGCAATAATGCTTTATTATGGAACAACAGTACTCAGAATCTCTACTCTGTAGAACTTGAATGGCAAGGAATACATTCCCTTTGATTGCAGATTAAACTTTTCCTCTATAGGGAACCACAGGTTAAATTGAAATGCAATTCATCAGTATGCATGCCTATGTTTCCGAGAAAAAATGAACTAAGACATTTTCAAAGAAGCTGAGAAGTGATAACCGAGTCTATTGGGGTAGTTTAAAGAAAGACTTGGACTTCCTGATTCTTTAAAGCATATGTCAGTGATTACAAGGTGAATCCGATTTTTAAAACCGAGAAACTGTTACTTTTCTCCTGTTTCATTTTAAACGGTCCTCTCATTTAAAATTATGTTGGATCTCTTAAACACTATCTTCATAGGCTAGTTATTAGGTTTTAAATTATATCTGCAATTTCTTGTTTCTTGAACTTGCTGGAAAATATCTCCAATCTTGCAACTTTACTTATCAGAGTCATGAGCCCATACCTTGACAGTTCACAACCTTGACTGCTTCTTTGCACATTATTAAGGTCATGCTTTGAAGCCTCTTAAGCAGATGCATTTGCTTCAGTCCTGCTCTGAACTCTAAGAGAGTATAGTTCCGTCATGAAGAAGAAAATCAATTCTGCTCTGAGACTAAAAAGGCTAGTTTTCTGCATACTTACTTCAATGGAGTAAGAAGGGCTTACAAGAGTTAGTGATTTCAGATCTTGCAATGGTCATAGAGCATGAAAAATCATTTTAGCCATATGAATTACATTTTTAGGACAACTATGCTAAGCAGTACATTATGTAACTAAACTTTACCATACTGTTACAATCAGAATATGATCTTGGCAATGTAGATAGTGAATCAAAATTATTGTTTCACATATGAAAATTAAACAATCCAATATGTTTATAATGGTATATTTAGCATTGGAAGAGAAAAGGTTATTGAAGCTGTCAAAGATGAATTGTCCAGTGCAACATCCAAGTTCCAACAATGTCAATTAGCTTTACCCTTTGAAAATGTGTCAGTTCCAATAGCTTTATCTTGTAGTTATGACTGACTCTAAAAGGCTCGAGGCCAAAAGATAAATGAATTCAAGAATACCTTCAAATAAGCCTTGGATGAGTATTTGATGCACTTGAACCCCAGGTTTCTTTACAAGTAAAATTACTCCCCTATTGCTTCATGTAAGCCCTATTATCCCCTATCCTAGGGATAACTAAGGAGATTATGTCTCGAGGCCCACATGTCCTAGACATGGAGTGTCGAGAGCCGAATGACTTGAGCATGGCCCCGGAGGGCCCATTTTTTTTTCAGTGCAACCCATCTATCAATAGCAACAATGCCCATCCCACTAGCCTGGTCTTGAAGTGGCAGTAAGTCTTGCCCCATGAGGTAATAAGTCTGGGTATCATGGTATGTGTCACTCTGATTTTTGAAGCACTTGAATATGTTACACTGAATTCCCCTTCATTTCATAACGTTTGCTTGGAAATTATGCTCTTTAACTTTTTCATACCTGGGAAGGTGACATAATGCCCTAGTAAGTTGATTCCCCTTTAAGAAGAGTTGCCACTTGGTGGGTCTATGAAAGGTCATTGTCCATTCCCTCCATACTTACCACTTTCCATCATTACTCCTCTCATCTCCCCCCACCTTGATTCAGGGATTGGGTTTGCCACATTAGGAAGGGTTGTACCTTGCCTTGTGGGAAGAAGGGGCTAAAGGCCCAGAGGGTAAAAGTGGCTGGCAAGAGTTAAAATCCAAAGATGAAACCTTTGAGATGCTTCGCCCAGGGATTCCCGAGAAAGTAATAAAAGGATTCTCAATAAGAAAAGGGGACCCATAAGATAATCAAACTCAAGGTACTAGTTGGTGGACGGGAGGTCTCATTATGAGCCGGCCTATTAGGTCCATGGGCATGTAGCAGTATGACACTACCATCTATCTGGTCACCTAGCTAGGGTAGTGGCTCTTGGTGGCATAGCTAAGAGAAAGGGGGTCTCATCACGAGCCAACCTTCTCATTTCCGTGAAACGCTTGTGGGTGACAGCGCCACGCCATGACAGTGTCCCCCAACTTTTTCTTTGAAAAGAAAATCAAAAGAACAATAAGACTAAGAATAAAAGGCATTAAATGGGCTAGGAAACAAAGACATTCACGATAAGGTGTAGCTCGCCCTCTATAGAGGCACCCACATGCAAGACCTACATTTCCCTGTTATCACTGCACCCTCTGCCAAAACATCTCCCATATGCCACTTCACACACACTTACATGACCTAGATTGGTTCATACCTAGGAAACACCCCAAGCTTAAGGAGAATTAGCCCAATAGGACATCCTGAGACCTTCTCCAAACCTGACTTGTTAAATTGCATAACGTCTTTGAGCATTTGTCTGGGTAAAGGGGGGTTTGATGCACATGTTTGGGTAATTTGATTATTAGATGTGATTGACATTGCTATGATCCCTGTAACTTATGAACCCCTGGAGGGCGTACTTGTTGTTACTGTAGGAACTTGCCCGGTGGACAGGTACATATGAGGAGATAATTAGCTTGGACTTCCATAGGGTTAAAATCCCACAGATGGATGCTGTGACCCCAACTAGGGGAAGAGAGATGTTAGAGACTTGCGCCAGGAAGAAAGAAGGACATTTCACCGGAGACACTTTGGCAGACCTAGACCTAGGGGACCTTGCTCTTCCACCTGGACATTGGCCTTGGGAGGCCCATGACGTCACCTTTGTGACCCTAGACATCACCTAGCCTTAGGATTGGCATTTTGGAGGCAGTTGTGTGCTTATTGGCAGGTGTGGCATCATCTAGGGCCTTGGGAGGCCTAACGTTTTGCAGATGAGCCCCAATGTTCCACCCAGGAGGCTCAACGTCACCCTAGAAGGGAATGGCGTCACCTCTAAAGTGATTTTAGGGTTTAAATATTTGAATTTCTGTAAAAAACAAGATTTTAATGTAATTTGGCCATGTCAGCCTTTTTATGACCTAAATCTAATTAAAGGTCATTGATATTGTATAAGTAAGAGATAAAACTCTCATTTTTAATCATCATCTTTCATCACACAAGTGTGTGGTCTGATATTCGGCCCTGTTTAAGGGTTATTGGCTGAAACTAAGTGGTGTGCAACTTTTGGGGAGGCAAATCTTGGTGTATTTTGACAAATGTTCATTGTAGAGGATCTTCAACTAGGGTTTGGCTTGATTATTCCTGGTGAAGTAAGTAGAAAATCTGCATTTCTTTATTGTGAATGAATGCTTATGGTAAATTTATTTGTTTCATATTAAAGATTATGAAATTGCTTGCTTGAAACCCTAGTAGAAAGACATATGTTATTATATTTTTCTCTATAATCTTCCACTTGCTAAGATTTCTTGAAAAACACCTATCTAGAAGTAGATACTAGAGCCCTACCATTGTAGCACTCTAGTAAC
>ML782112.1:761738-775825 GCA_009831015.1 Picea engelmannii | reverse complement strand
TTTTGTGATACTATTATAAAGGACGCGCAGAAAATAGATCTTTAATATTTAAGGCAAAATAACCACTAATATCACTAAAAGGCTTCTTTGAGTTTGGTGAGATGCCTTTTTACATGATATTTGTTATAACTGCCATGATGGGAAGAGACGCGAAAATAAGGAAGTCCGAAGGCGGGTTGCCCTACAGCCTCCTACCATTGGAGAACTATCATATCCGGAAAGAGTGTCGAGATATATGGTCAGGTTAAAGAAAAAAACAAAGACAGATAGTCTCCCTCCGACGAAAAGGATTTTAACCCACTCTGTACCCTTTCTCTGGCAGAGGGTGCGTTTATATGGATGAATCATTTAACACCGTCTATTGGTATCATTAATTATTTGTGAAATTGAGACGATTATATTAACCTCTCCGGATTAAGTTACAGAGAGACATTCTTTCTTCGCAGAGGAAATTATTATCAACCAGCGCAAATTTCTGGAACTGATCGGTGAAGTCAAGGATGGCACCCCTGCTGGTTGTTTTCAATCTTTTCCTGATCGTATAGAAATTTGTAAGATTTTTAAAGCAGACTAAGAATATTCATACGATATCTGTTTTCACATTGTTGCAGAATTTTCTTATTCTTATTTTAGTTGCGATATCTGTTTTCACATTGTTGCAGAATTTTCTTATTCTTATTTTAGTTATGTTCTGTTTACCATTTAGACATTAACGTCTTCCAATAAACTCGCATTGTGGTCATCGGAAATCTTCTCCACAATTGAAAAATTAATTTTCCCTGAGATCAGATATTCCTTCCCATTATAAATTTTGATGAAAGTTTTGTCCCTGTGTCTGTTAGGATTGGGAAGCCATGATAGTCCTAATTGTTTCTTTATTCATATTTACTACGCAGTCACTTCTGATCCATTATAATTACATCAAATTTACTAGATTGGATTCGCGTAGTCTGTAGGATAAGATAAATCTTGTTAAAATCGGTATAAGAGTACCCTGGAAATGGAAATTTTTTCGGCGGTTATTCAGTATGTGCATAATTACAATATCGTTGTTTTCAAGGCCAAACAGGGCTATCAGACAGATTTGGTTCTAGAAAATTGTTTTGCAAAAAGTGTCATTAAAGCCCGGGATGGAAACTAGAAATTGGCGGGAAGAGTTCTTCAAATAAAGAGGGATTGATTTGCAAGCATTTCCAGTATTTTCTGACGCATAGTACTCTGCGTCTGTCTGCTTTTGAATGAGAAATAATTTATCATTACAGAACAGTGGGATAACAACTTCAAACATAGATATGTGTATCCGGATGGATGCTTTTTCAAACTCTGATCGTCTTACGTTGCGTTCAGACATATTCCGCGTTCAAAATATCTCTACAAACTTCTTCTCCCAAATTAAGTACTTGACGAAGTGGTCCTGTTGAACAGAATAGACGAGAGGGATCTGAAAATCAATTGGAGAGAAGCTTTACATCACAATGCCATAGTTCTGCCTTGTTGCATGGGAGATTACTCTGCTCATTAATAACTTTAAACTGGAAATTTCTGTACTCAACACATTCGCCAGCTCACTGCAACTAATTTCCTACATTATTTACAATTGAGCGGGGTAGTATCTGGTTAAACTCTTGTAACATTTGCTAAAATTATAAAGATTTTTAGATATGTTATAGGAAAGTTGAAAATAATTTTACCCTGTAGCAATTTTGCCAGTGTGAATGACAGATCAAGTTTTACATAGTTGATGCTGTTACAACCTTACATAAACGCGGATTATGTCGACCATAAAGTTGGAATTCTACTGTTTGAATCTATCAGGCTTCCATATTTATTTCGTTTCACACTGGCAAGCGGGATAAGTGCCTGCGAAAGGTCGAAATGATAGTTCTTGAAGCTCATTTTTTAAATGTCAAGGCTAGATGCGACAAATATACACTTCAACAAATATTTATTCTAATTGCACAACGTCTTTACTTTTTTGCTGGCTACGAGTGTTCTGTGTTGTGTTGAAACTCCAGAGGATCTCTGTTCATATCACACGGAAGTCATCTAAAGTTTCTTTTGAATCAGTCCGGCCTTTGAAAATACAAGTTAAATTAGATGTTTATGGATTTCCTAATATTTACTTGTCTTTTTTGCTGGCTACAAG
Source organism: Picea engelmannii (assembly GCA_009831015.1). Lineage (NCBI taxonomy): Eukaryota > Viridiplantae > Streptophyta > Pinopsida > Pinales > Pinaceae > Picea > Picea engelmannii. Next base: position 773,679 of record ML782112.1, on the reverse strand, counting down.
TGTTCTGTGTTGTGTTGAAACTCCAGAGGATCTCTGTTCATATCATACGGAAGTCATCAAAGAATCAGTCCGGCCTTTGAAAATACAAGTGCAATTAGATGTTTATGGATTTCCTAATATTTACTTGTATGAAAGTTTTGAGTTTTCCACTATCCTAATAACTATTAAAGAATTCAGCTAAAAGAATCCAGCCTTCCGGCTCCCGGGTTTATAGGACGATTTTGGCAAATAGCTTGAAAAACCCTACTAAGTTCTCCAACAAGAATTTGTATCCAGTTCTAACTAATATGCATTTGAATCTAAAATTATGAACCATTCTAAGCTTTCCATTATTATCTCCATCCGAAATCTTCTCCAGTATAGAAATTTTATCCCGCGAACAATTCAAGAGTCCACATATCCACACTATAAATTTGTATAGAGTTTGTATATCCCTGCGTCTGGTTACGGAAGCCATGTTAGTCCTGATGCTTTATTTACTGAGCCGTAGCTTCTGATCCTAATATTACATCAATTCAACTGCACCGGATTAGCATATCGGTGCCCTCGTTTCGCAAGAGAAGGGATTCTTCAGTTGTTAGCACCGTTTGCGAAATTTCCAGCCTTTAGTATGTACAGCACCATCTGTTTCAACCCCAAAACAGGGTTGTCGTACAGATTCTGAATATGAGAAATCCGTTTCGACAAGAGGCATAAGAACTGCCAATGGGAAGGGTAGGGTTCATAAAATTAAAGGAGTTAAAGTGTAAGCATACCACTATTTTCTCATACCTAATGCTCTGTGTCTGTTATTGGATAAGAAATTACTCATTTAGGAAATCAAATAGCATAACATCCAACATAGATCTGTGTATATATCCGTCTATCCTAGAAATAAATGCCACTTTAAACCTTGTTTCACGTTGATATCGGCGTTCAATATATTTCGACACACTGTTTATCACAAAGCGGGCATTTCCACTCGTATATATATTCCGCAAACGATGTAGCAGAATGCACAAGAGATCTCTGAAGATTAATAGAAGAAAAACTCCTCAACTTCACAGTTCACCGAAGTTCTGCCTTGTTGCATCTTCTCATTTGAAGTCTACCTATTCGGTTCTGCAAGCCAAAAAACAGAATACTCTGTTCACTAAAACCTTAAACAGTTGGTACATTTAAACGCGGTATATTTTTAAAGTTGACTGCAACTAATTTTTTCTGCTAAAGATATTTATAATTGTGCGGGATCATTTCACAGAATATGTTCATTTGAGATTTAATAATCGATTTGAAAATTGAAACCTGCAGGGGCAGTATTCAGAGTTCGTGAGGACAGACTGAATGGTTGAATGATAGATCAGAGCAGATACAGCTAAGTACACCATTACACATGAATTGGGTGGATCGTGTCGACTGCAAAGTGGGGAATTTCAAGAGCTATTTGATGTCAGGGTGACAAACAACGGAATCATTGCCTGCGAATTATTACATGCCTGGATTACAAAGAAATACAGGTAAAGCTCCATTCCAGCTGATAATTATAATTGTCATGAGATTAAACTAAGACCGCCTTTGTCTTTTTCATTTTAATAAATGTCTCCATACCTTTCTATGACCGTTCTGTGTTCTGTTTAAAACGCTGAGTATATGCATATCTCTATACATTCTACAATGATTATACATTAATTTTTTTTGAACTAAGACTGTCTTAAAAAACACATACAAGAGCCATCGCTTATTTCTTTTGAATCACACTGCCTTTAAAAATAAAATTGCATTTCAATGTGGATAGGATTGCTTGGTTGAAACGCTGAAGTATAATTTACTATATATATACATTCTACTATCATTATACATTAATTTCGTTTGAATTAAGAGTGTGATCGCTTATTCCTTTTGAATCACACTGCCTTTAAAAAATAAAATTGCAATTCAATGTGGATATGAATGCCTCTTTGAAACGCTGGAGTATAATGTACAATGCATATATGTATACAGTCTACAATCATTATACATTAATTTCATTTCTTTTGAATTAAGAGTGTCTTCAAAAATCATAAGGAGTCATCTTGGTTATTTCTTTTGAATCACAATGCGTTTAAAAATAAAGTTTCAATTCAATGCTATTTTATCAATCTTCTCTCAAATCTAAAATGAATACTAAAATTAATAAACTTTGATTTTAAAAACATTAATATTGTATAATAATATCCATTTATTTTGAAAACAAACATCAACATTTATTTTGAAAACAAATATCAACAGTATTTAAGTGAATACCAAAATTATATGAATTAAAATAACTTTAACAATACTTTCACTTTTTAATAAATGCAAGATATAAACTTTTTAGGTTACATACCTTCACTTTGTCTTAAATGCAAGATATCAGCCTAAAGTTACATTTCATGAATAACAAAAAACAAATCATCTCGGTCTTTAGGGCTTTCATATGCTAAGGGTTCCTGGCAAGTGAAATATTTTTATAACTAAACATATTACTTGACTTAACCTTGAATTTAATGAAAAATATAATTATAAGATAAAACAAATAAATAGAAATAACCTTTCCATACGAAATTTTCAGGAAAACCTAAAGACAATAAGAGTAGAAGCCTAGTGCTCCATGTATATAAAAAATTACGATAGAGAATAAGGTATTTCAAAATCTCAACTTAATACTAACCAAAGCAACCCAAACAACAAGAATATATTATTATATCCTAAACAAAAGCTACCATCAAATTCATTCATGAAACCCTATCAACACATATATTGCTTGATACGACCAAATTACTTATTATATAAGTTTGAAGCTTCTTCCCTAAAAACCATGATTACTAATGATTACTAACAGTGATTTAAACGGGAGAAGAAAACAAAGTAAATGAATATAAGAGGAGAAGAAAGAAAAGCAGAACAATAGAATAGAGGCAGAGAGAGAAGTCGTCTCGTCCCTGGGGAGCTGAGGCCGGTAGGCGCCTTCTCTATTCCGCAAACCTGTTCGCGCACAAGCCATTTATGCCCAGTAATTCGCTTCTCTGCGCCATCTCTGTAATGATGAAGTCATCAAAATCATCTCGCGCCGGTCTTTTTCCGGCAAATCGGAAACTGCAACATATACAACGACAATATCTGGGATCCGTTCTCCTCCCATACAATCTCCCCGGGAGCTAATGCTATCCGCACAATATGCTTTCTTTCAGGTGTGACACTGAGGATTTCGCAGTGGCGTTACGGCAGGGCTGGTATTAGGACAGATGATATGATACGCGAGGCTTTGATAGATAACCAACTCGCACATTTCCAGCCAACACCTTTAAACGGTACGTAGACTTCTTTTATCCCCGATATTTTCAGGAGATTTTGTGAATGCATTTGTTCTGTGGTCTTAATTCGCATTTTTTTTCGGACTCAGAACCCCAAACATACTCTGTAGGAACAGACAATAAATGTTATCTGTGCATTATTTGCACTATAATATCACGGCCAAGGTACTCTAAAGCACTCGGGACCTGTAGGGTACTTGTAGTCAGAGTAAGTTACGCAGTTGCACTGGATGTAATAACCTGGGTTTGCATGATAGTGTTGCCCAGGTCAAGCGTGTATGACCTCCACATGTCCTGCATCACCTGCCCACTTGATGTAAAAATGCTCAACTGCGTCTTTACCTTGTAGCATTTCTGTTTTTTAAACGGACGTCTAATTCCATGAGTTTTTGTAGATTACATCATCAAGTTTCTGATATTCCAATACTATCATCTCATCTCTTTGGCTTTGAGGTGCTTAAGGTCACATGATAACCTACAACGGCATGAAAATGGAAGTGGTAATTGCAATAGAATTGTCTTCTCATAACGTTTTGCAAACTGTTCTGTTATCATAGTACATTCACAACGCTTTTGTTGAATAACGTTTGTGTTCTGAGTTGTTATTGTTCATGACATCTCTTTCGTCTCTAGATTTCATAGTACTCTTCAAGATACCTTTGCTTATCCTGCTTTCAGAAAGTGATAGTATTTTGACATCTGGCATTGATTGAATAAGACCATAGGTTTGAATGTAAGCTGTACAAACCACCCAATATTTTAATCTGTCCCACAGATCTCATATAGGCATTTCATAACAACGTTTGCCATGATATCTGTTAGCAAAGAAATCCATAGCTTTGATAGTCCAATTGGTGACATCTTTTGGGCTCTATGGTCTGTGTGCTGAAATGGGCGATTCTTCTTCTTCTTTTTTCTGTTTTTTTTCTAAAGTTTATCTAAGAAACGCCATGATGTTGGGGGCTGCACCACATAATATGGACTCTTTTCTGCTTAGGTACCACATTCGAGGGGTATGAATTCTTCCAAATTTGCCTAGAACTTGCACCCGGCCTCATCCATTTTTTGAAATGCAATTATGGTGGGACAGACCACGGAAAAAACGGGACCTTGGTGGATGGCTTAATACTCTGTCAACCTCATCAGTGAGCCAAGCCACATTGGCAATTCTTCGTATTTTTAGACTAATTAGAGTATTGATTTTAGAAAGAACCTCATGCGTTTGTCTGTTACCTAACATTTAGCTTAGTCTCACTATTATCTTGTCGGTTAAGGCATTGCTTGAATGATAAATCTTTACGGACAGACACATCTGAAAAAGCAGATAGAGTAATTGTCTTGGCTTGATATGCCCATTGGAGTCAAGTTTGTGCCAACTTCGGAAATTTGGAAAAGTTGCCCATAGAAATAGGTTGTAAATTAGGAGTAATGTTCGCAATTATCATTCCTTTATAGGGCGTCTGAACATGAGTATATGCAGGAATGGTTGCAAGGACCATGGGGCGAGCTTAGAAAGAAAAAAATTCTGCAGCATTGCAAAGTCATTTGGGTACAGAGATCATATATGTTAGTATCCTCCAGCATCTTATAGTGTAGACTCGGATGGTAATTGGGACCCCAACTGATAACTCCAATGTTTTTCGAGTCAAGTGTATGTATTCCTACATGAGTTATAAATCTTTTGACTCTTTGTTTCACCATTGGAAAATGTTCTGAAGACGCTGTATTAAATGGTTGAAGATGTAGTTATCATGGAAATCCCCCTAAGTCCATAGAAAGGCTGGGAATGCAGAGGAAGTGTCACTGTGAAACAAGGAACATCTGTTTCATCCATTCTGTGGTTTTTCAGAGAAATATTTGTTTTCATGTCTCACCTTTTGTTAAGACGTTGCCAAACGATAATTGTTGGTTGACTAATAATGTTACACACCATAGTTATCTTTGTTTTATCTTATGATCGGGGATGTATCTGGCTTCTCAAATTTAAGAGTTTCAAAAACTTGTCTCCTCTCTGTGCCAGTAACATCAATACTGTTCCCTTGGCGATTGTCACTATCTGTGAAGAACTTTTTTGTTGAACCATCTGGAACTTTTCTTCTAGTCGGATAACTACATCTAGTTCTATTTGAGAACTATATATTTCTTGCTCTATGTATGAACTTGAAGCTTCATTCTTTTTGGAAGAACCAAATATTAGATCTTTTACTGTCTCTACAATAAAAATGGTAACTGGATAAAGCCTATCTATCATTCCTTTTCAGTTATATTGAAGCTGATTAGTCGTTCAATTTCTAAAGGAAATTCTTCACCGCTCACAGATTTTCAGAATATTGGAAAAAATGGAAACTTAAGGGCCAGTTAAAGCAATAATGCTTTATTATGGAACAACAGTACTCAGAATCTCTACTCTGTAGAACTTGAATGGCAAGGAATACATTCCCTTTGATTGCAGATTAAACTTTTCCTCTATAGGGAACCACAGGTTAAATTGAAATGCAATTCATCAGTATGCATGCCTATGTTTCCGAGAAAAAATGAACTAAGACATTTTCAAAGAAGCTGAGAAGTGATAACCGAGTCTATTGGGGTAGTTTAAAGAAAGACTTGGACTTCCTGATTCTTTAAAGCATATGTCAGTGATTACAAGGTGAATCCGATTTTTAAAACCGAGAAACTGTTACTTTTCTCCTGTTTCATTTTAAACGGTCCTCTCATTTAAAATTATGTTGGATCTCTTAAACACTATCTTCATAGGCTAGTTATTAGGTTTTAAATTATATCTGCAATTTCTTGTTTCTTGAACTTGCTGGAAAATATCTCCAATCTTGCAACTTTACTTATCAGAGTCATGAGCCCATACCTTGACAGTTCACAACCTTGACTGCTTCTTTGCACATTATTAAGGTCATGCTTTGAAGCCTCTTAAGCAGATGCATTTGCTTCAGTCCTGCTCTGAACTCTAAGAGAGTATAGTTCCGTCATGAAGAAGAAAATCAATTCTGCTCTGAGACTAAAAAGGCTAGTTTTCTGCATACTTACTTCAATGGAGTAAGAAGGGCTTACAAGAGTTAGTGATTTCAGATCTTGCAATGGTCATAGAGCATGAAAAATCATTTTAGCCATATGAATTACATTTTTAGGACAACTATGCTAAGCAGTACATTATGTAACTAAACTTTACCATACTGTTACAATCAGAATATGATCTTGGCAATGTAGATAGTGAATCAAAATTATTGTTTCACATATGAAAATTAAACAATCCAATATGTTTATAATGGTATATTTAGCATTGGAAGAGAAAAGGTTATTGAAGCTGTCAAAGATGAATTGTCCAGTGCAACATCCAAGTTCCAACAATGTCAATTAGCTTTACCCTTTGAAAATGTGTCAGTTCCAATAGCTTTATCTTGTAGTTATGACTGACTCTAAAAGGCTCGAGGCCAAAAGATAAATGAATTCAAGAATACCTTCAAATAAGCCTTGGATGAGTATTTGATGCACTTGAACCCCAGGTTTCTTTACAAGTAAAATTACTCCCCTATTGCTTCATGTAAGCCCTATTATCCCCTATCCTAGGGATAACTAAGGAGATTATGTCTCGAGGCCCACATGTCCTAGACATGGAGTGTCGAGAGCCGAATGACTTGAGCATGGCCCCGGAGGGCCCATTTTTTTTTCAGTGCAACCCATCTATCAATAGCAACAATGCCCATCCCACTAGCCTGGTCTTGAAGTGGCAGTAAGTCTTGCCCCATGAGGTAATAAGTCTGGGTATCATGGTATGTGTCACTCTGATTTTTGAAGCACTTGAATATGTTACACTGAATTCCCCTTCATTTCATAACGTTTGCTTGGAAATTATGCTCTTTAACTTTTTCATACCTGGGAAGGTGACATAATGCCCTAGTAAGTTGATTCCCCTTTAAGAAGAGTTGCCACTTGGTGGGTCTATGAAAGGTCATTGTCCATTCCCTCCATACTTACCACTTTCCATCATTACTCCTCTCATCTCCCCCCACCTTGATTCAGGGATTGGGTTTGCCACATTAGGAAGGGTTGTACCTTGCCTTGTGGGAAGAAGGGGCTAAAGGCCCAGAGGGTAAAAGTGGCTGGCAAGAGTTAAAATCCAAAGATGAAACCTTTGAGATGCTTCGCCCAGGGATTCCCGAGAAAGTAATAAAAGGATTCTCAATAAGAAAAGGGGACCCATAAGATAATCAAACTCAAGGTACTAGTTGGTGGACGGGAGGTCTCATTATGAGCCGGCCTATTAGGTCCATGGGCATGTAGCAGTATGACACTACCATCTATCTGGTCACCTAGCTAGGGTAGTGGCTCTTGGTGGCATAGCTAAGAGAAAGGGGGTCTCATCACGAGCCAACCTTCTCATTTCCGTGAAACGCTTGTGGGTGACAGCGCCACGCCATGACAGTGTCCCCCAACTTTTTCTTTGAAAAGAAAATCAAAAGAACAATAAGACTAAGAATAAAAGGCATTAAATGGGCTAGGAAACAAAGACATTCACGATAAGGTGTAGCTCGCCCTCTATAGAGGCACCCACATGCAAGACCTACATTTCCCTGTTATCACTGCACCCTCTGCCAAAACATCTCCCATATGCCACTTCACACACACTTACATGACCTAGATTGGTTCATACCTAGGAAACACCCCAAGCTTAAGGAGAATTAGCCCAATAGGACATCCTGAGACCTTCTCCAAACCTGACTTGTTAAATTGCATAACGTCTTTGAGCATTTGTCTGGGTAAAGGGGGGTTTGATGCACATGTTTGGGTAATTTGATTATTAGATGTGATTGACATTGCTATGATCCCTGTAACTTATGAACCCCTGGAGGGCGTACTTGTTGTTACTGTAGGAACTTGCCCGGTGGACAGGTACATATGAGGAGATAATTAGCTTGGACTTCCATAGGGTTAAAATCCCACAGATGGATGCTGTGACCCCAACTAGGGGAAGAGAGATGTTAGAGACTTGCGCCAGGAAGAAAGAAGGACATTTCACCGGAGACACTTTGGCAGACCTAGACCTAGGGGACCTTGCTCTTCCACCTGGACATTGGCCTTGGGAGGCCCATGACGTCACCTTTGTGACCCTAGACATCACCTAGCCTTAGGATTGGCATTTTGGAGGCAGTTGTGTGCTTATTGGCAGGTGTGGCATCATCTAGGGCCTTGGGAGGCCTAACGTTTTGCAGATGAGCCCCAATGTTCCACCCAGGAGGCTCAACGTCACCCTAGAAGGGAATGGCGTCACCTCTAAAGTGATTTTAGGGTTTAAATATTTGAATTTCTGTAAAAAACAAGATTTTAATGTAATTTGGCCATGTCAGCCTTTTTATGACCTAAATCTAATTAAAGGTCATTGATATTGTATAAGTAAGAGATAAAACTCTCATTTTTAATCATCATCTTTCATCACACAAGTGTGTGGTCTGATATTCGGCCCTGTTTAAGGGTTATTGGCTGAAACTAAGTGGTGTGCAACTTTTGGGGAGGCAAATCTTGGTGTATTTTGACAAATGTTCATTGTAGAGGATCTTCAACTAGGGTTTGGCTTGATTATTCCTGGTGAAGTAAGTAGAAAATCTGCATTTCTTTATTGTGAATGAATGCTTATGGTAAATTTATTTGTTTCATATTAAAGATTATGAAATTGCTTGCTTGAAACCCTAGTAGAAAGACATATGTTATTATATTTTTCTCTATAATCTTCCACTTGCTAAGATTTCTTGAAAAACACCTATCTAGAAGTAGATACTAGAGCCCTACCATTGTAGCACTCTAGTAACTCTACTTCATTGCCTATTGCATATTTTATTTCAAATTGTCTAAGGAAAAGAGAAATTGCTAGGGCCTAATTTTCATTACTTTCTAGCAATTATCTCCAAGACTTGGATGTTTGAGGCCTTGGGCTACCAAGACCTCTCATCCTCTCCATCTCCTTTGACTAAGTATTATCATTGCTATTTTCCTCTAAGAGTTGTTGCTGCTATCATTGACTCCATCACTCTAGAAGGCACTAGTCCACCACTACAAGTGATTGATTGATCATACTACTTTCAAACTATCTTCTTTGGAACATCCACTAACTCCTACTAACCTTAGATTAGCCTAAATCACTAACCAACTTGTTGTTGTTGCAAAAGATTGCTACAACCATCTAACCTCAAAAGTGACATATATTGCTAGCTAAACGATGCTAAATCTGCTTGTGACTATCTAATATCAAATTGCCTAGTTAAAACTACTATTTTTAGTCTTTTCTCAAGCATTTTGGAGCATAATCATTGTGGCTGTTACAAATTTCTTATTGCTGTTGTAAACTGATATACTGCTAGAATTTTATATCAGCTAGTACATTTCTTAAGAGTTCAATGTCTTATGAAGCACTAATATCATTTTGGTACTTGGAAAGTGCCCCTTTTCTATTTTGTTGTCTTGTTTTGGGAAGGTACACAACATTACTCATTTGCTTCATCTCTATAAGACATAAAGAACCCTTTGAATCTGAGTGACCTGTGAGAGGGGGGGAACTGTCTTACACTTTGGCCCTAGCCTTCTCAAACCCTCAGGTCACTAGGGACGTCTCCCTTGGGGTAGTCTTGACATACTCCTAAATAGAAAGGGGTTTCCTATTAAGGTGACAGTGATAGGTCACTCCCAGTTATGCCAATTTTGTATTCACTTGCCTTGGGCTTTGGGCAAGTACAAATTGTGCGATAACATTTTGGCGTCGTTGTCGGGGAACACTGAGTCAATATTCCTCAACGACACTTTTTCGGTAGACCTTTCCCTCAAAGACTTTTATTTTATGAAGCTTACCTAGCGACTTCACTGAGGGTGATTCCCTCTTTTCCATTTGATGATCCCTAGAAGGATTATCTGGCGACTCCACTAATGATTAAGCTGAACATGGCTTCTTAATGGGACCCAGGAAATTTTAAACCCTTGGAAATGAGTAAAATTCCGGGTTACCCTCGACAAATGCCCCCGAGGTATGAAAAGTGGCTCCCTAGATTCAATGGTAGTGATGGGGTTAGAGTCGACGATCACATGGATGATTTTTGGGCTTTCTTTCAACTCCACCCTATTAGTAATGATGCTGAGGATTTGGCAATGAAACTTTTCTCTGCCACTCTTCATGGCAATGCTAGGAAATGGTATGACGATCTCCCTGATGCTAGACATCTATGGACCAGTTAGAGGAAACCTTTCTCAAGAAATGGGGTATTAAATTGGAAGATATCCAAATGCTACTAAAAAAACTTGAGTACATAAAACAAACTAAGATGAGGCTGTCAAGGAATTCTATACTAGGTTTGAGAACTTGCTATATCAGATTCCTAGAAGCGATCATCCTAGAAACAAGTACCTCGTTTACCTCTATACCAATGCACTCTTAGTTCATTTAGGGTTCCTCCTCAATAAAAAGGGGCCAAAAACAATCGATGATGCCCATCACATGGCCATACAAATTGAGGTGAATATCTCTTTGTTCAAGAGAAAACACATATTTTCTCTAGAAACCAAAGTTGATGACCCCAAAGGTACCCCAGATACTCTTAGTCTTGAGAGATTAGTTTCCCTTGAGATCTTTGAAGGAAGGGAACAAGTCAACGACCAACAAGAGTTTGAGGAGAAGGATCCTAATGAGGGTTTCCAATCCCATCAGGAAGAGCAAGAATTTATGCATACTTCTATCGAGGACAATGTTGCATGAAGTAGGAGTGTTTTAGGAAGCGCGAGCGTCGGAAGCATCATTTTCCAAAAATCCTTGGAAGCGAAGCGTCCCGGAAGCGTCTGTTATATATATATATATATATATATATATATATTTTATATATATTGCATTTATATTAAAAAAAACATGTAGAAAGACAAATTAGCTGCAGAATATATGAAAACATGCATATTTGTACATCAATATAGATAGAAATGGCATCCATACTATATAGTTCATCAATGATTAATCATTTGAGCATCAACCATCTAGATTCTAGATTCTAGCAATTACAAACTTACAAACCAACATACAAATTTTTAATCCATATTGATATAATAGAAAGTAGACCATAAACTTATGAAACGAAATCATATATCCAATAACTGTCAACAAGAACATGAGTCATGACCAAATAGTTATGTTTACAAAATAGGCCATCTACACTGAAGTATGAAGACCGAAAGCTCCAAAACAATAAAGTTTAAAGTTTAAAGTTTACAGATTAAACTGAGCTAGTTGCCAAATACTATGAATCTATCATCTATATACTATGACATATAAAGTAATGAAAAAGGAGAATCATCAAATTGTAAACAAATATCCCATCCTCCTTCCACCACCGCGGGTACTGCGTGGGACTCCACGAGGTGGTAGTGCAAAATTAGATGTAGACGACTGCGACGGAGCTGGAGATGAAGCCCCTACTGCTGTAGCTGGAATCCTGGACATGAGGACCCTGGCACTGGATGGGGGTGGCATCTCAACATGATCATCATCGTCCAAAAGAACACTCTCCAATTGCTCTAAAAGCAATACTCCATCCTCCAAATTATCCTCCTCCGGATTGTTGTCCCAATGCCTCAAGTTTTGATCCATCTGT
>ML782112.1:673160-712123 GCA_009831015.1 Picea engelmannii | reverse complement strand
TCCTCTTGGTTGTTGACTTCTCTCTGTTTTGACTTCTTTTGGGTCTCTTCAAGTTTGATTATGATTTTGGCTTATCTGGCAATTGTTACTTATATAATAGCTTCCACAGGAATTTTTACCGAGGGTTGTCAACGTACTTCATCTTTTCATGTGTATTGCTTGACTTAGAAGAAGAAATTTGTTTTATCCTGCTTGGCCTTCTTTGAGGGTTCCCTTTCTTCGAAAACTGATGCTTCGTATGTTTCCTTTCTTAAGCCAAACTTCCTCTTATTCCTGAAATTTTTGAATTTTGCTGTGAAGGCTTGATCATCGTATTTCTTTTGGGATTTCTCTTTTGTGCTAAGTCTTGATTCTTCTTGTGCACAACAAGTCCAAAATTCTTCAAATGTGAGATACTCCTTTCTTGTGTTCATGCTTGCTGCAAATGCATCTCGTGTCTTGGGAAGGTTGTTGAGTACTATATTTACTAGTTCCTTGAAATGATTTCTTCAATAGCTTGTAGTTGATCTCTTAACCGAGATATTCTCACAAAGTATGATGTTATGCTTTCATCATCATTCATTTTCATGTCACGAAGCTCATTCTTCAGACTCATTACTTGTCCAATGTTTCTGACTGAGAAGAGATTAGTTAGGGCATCGTACATCTTCTTAGATGAGTCAAGATGAGAGATGTAGGGTATCAAGTGGTCTTTTACAAAGTCCACTATGATAGTCGTGGCATTGATGTCATTGTCCTTGAACTTCTGAGGTTCCTTCTCTTTTCCTTCTTCAAACTATGGTTCCACAATCTTTCCTTTCACGATATCCAACACTTTATTCTTGGCAAGGATGAGGTCAATCCTTGTCTTCCATGCTCTAAAGTTAGAAGCCCCTTCTAACTTGTTGTATGACTTCATAGAGTAAGTCATGACTGCTTTGACTTGGTCAACCTTTGACTTTGACCAAAAACTGAAACTTGACTTCTTAGCTTGCTAAGAGAACCAGGAGGTGCGCTAGGTTAGGGCGCACTAGGCTATCCAGAAATTAGGTCAATCTCTTCACTTAAGGTGCCTTAACAAGAGGGTTAGGGCTTCGTTGCTACAACAAAAACTTTGACTGCAACTGTAACTGAGCAAAATCCTCCCAATCTATCTTCTAGTGGTTAGACTGTCCGAAGATAGTGTGGGCCCATAACCTGTTAGAAAAGTAGGTGTGCTCGTTTAACCATAGACAATATAGCAATATTGTCACCCAACCATAGGTCGAAGCCACCCCCGAGCACCTTAACCTTGATAGAGAGAGTAATTTCGGAAGCAAACCCTAGATCCAAAATCCAATCAATGTAGCATACCACTCTCCAGAGCTAGCGTACCAAGCAGAAATTCCAAACCATAACCAAGAGAAAGTCCAAGCCTAAAATAAAAAATACTAGTTGTAGTAGCTGCAACTACTCTCCAAACTTGCGCACTTACTAAATTTCTGTAGTTGCGAGTTGTGTGTGTACAAATGAGCTTTGGCATCCTGTATTTATACTGCTCTTTCTTAGTTGTCTGGGCCGACTTCTCTTTTTGGAGGCTAAAGACTAAATATTAAATTATTTTCTTTAGTCAACTTGTCTTCTAGGGTTATATCCAATGCTTTAGGGTTTCTTCTTGCTTCCCGGAATATTCTATTCTTATCAGGGTTACATGTGGAGGTTAATACCTCCCGCAACTACCATAATATCAACAGGAAGGTCCTTTGAATCATCTAATAGGCTCTTTTTGTTGAATTATTGTAACTTCGAAGAATATTCTAATTGTATTTGAGTTATTATCTTATAGGTCAAATCCCCTTTTGTGGATTGATCATGTTGGGACTTGTATAAGACCAAATCCCCTTTTGTGGATTGATCATTTTAGGACTTGTATAAGACCAAATCCCCTTTTGTGGATTGGTCAAACCATATTTATATAGTGGCATTTGTAAAGTCGGCCACTAGGGTTTATACAAGTGGTTTTAACCACTCTTGGAAGAAGTCGGCCCTACTAAGGAAAGAGACATAACCCTAGCGCCTGCTCAACAAGTATTTATAAGTGAGGATGGCGCCTCACTTGTTCACACACTCACTCACTCATCTAGTGCCCATCTTTTGAAGGCAGTTACAATTGCAGGAGGAAGGAGAAGAGAGGCACATGCTCAACCCTAGTTTGTTCTTGGTGTTTTGGTCTTAGTCTTGGCATTGTATTGGCAATCTATTATTGAGGAAGTTTTTGCTGGGTTTTCTCCCCCGTGAGGATTTCCCAGGATAAAATGTTGTGTACCTTGTGATTATGTTTCTTTATAAAATGTTGTGTACCTTGTGATTGTGTTTCTTTAGTGATCCTCTTTATGCTGTTGTTTTGTAAATGCATTGAATGCTCTAGTAATTTAAAAATAATCTAATAATAGCATTAAAATTTAACACTCTCTAACGGGAAAGAAAATTTGCAACATTTCCCCTTATGCAAACAACACTTTGGAGGGGAAAATGTGTAGCATAAGGCCAAGCCCAAGCAAGAGTAAGTGGGTGGAAGCAAGGGGTCTCTCAATCCTTTGGATAAATATTGATAGCATTATCTTAGCAACATAGGCTCTATCAAATGCACGAGGAAGGCCTATCATTTATAGGCCATTGTTGAGTTTGGAAGAAACCAAATCTAGTGTGAATGCCCAAGGCTCAGGTATGGACACCCATGTGATTAATTAGACTCCAAGGAGGGCCAAGTACATTCACATTGATGACTGGTGTGGCGTTGCACCCACCAGCCTAGCCTTCAGCCTGAACAAATGTATTGATGGGTTGTGGAATTGCTTGAATCTTGCTACTTCTAGGGTTTCACAAGTATGAAAGAAAGTTTGGCACTATTAGCTCCCCCCAAACCTAGGGGTAACTAGAGGAGACCATGTCTCATGGCCCACAATGAAGATAGTGATCCCCTTGATGATGATCAACATGTCCACCTTAGCAACCCAAAACCCCCCCTTAGATTTTCCTCTTCTACTTTGGATCAGCCCAACTCCTCACATCCAATCAACTTAGTGTATGGGAAATGGTAAGCCAACATCACCATGAGGTATGTTAGTCCTTCCTTCATACAAAGTGTTGTGTTTAAATTACTAGGCATGTGAATGAGGATCATTGGTTGAAGTTGGATAATGGATCATAAGCTCAAGAAGTTATGTTTTGTTCCTTGTTTCACCTTGGTGGCCAACATCTGTGCCCTAGTCCCATGTTTCCACCTCCAAGGAAAAGGGGTATGACTGGGGGGCTCTCACAAGGGTAACGTTCTGTTTCCCCACCATACTTAACACCATCCTGGAGCCTGTCATAGTGCACTAAACTTTAGTAATGGCTCATGGTCCATTCTCTCATGAGAAGAGGGGCTAAAGGCCCGGAGGTTGATTGTAGTTGCTAGCAAAAGAAGAATAAAGAAAGAATAATGCTAAAGAAAGAAAGAGAAAATAGTGAAGGACTCTCAAAAGCCAATCCATACTTGAGCTCTACCCTTTCCATGTGTTGAAAATATAGCTCAGAAACTCACTATATCAAACTCAGATTTCAATCTCCTATTAAGTTTCAACAGTAAAGTATTAAAACCCAATACAGAACTGTACTTAATGAGCAAAAACACTAGATGATATAGATCTGAAATTAAATCAGCAGCGGAAATAACTCATAACAAAAGACAAAATAACACATTTGGCACCATAAATTCTAGGCAATGCCCCTTGAAGAATACACAGGAAAAATGACAGCTTAAGGATAAAATTTCTTATTCAGCTCTAGGGAAAATATCAGAGTTTACAGCTGCCTTTACAATAGCATTTAAACACAGTACTTATCTCACTTTCCAGCAAGATACTCTTCCAGAAAACTCAACCAGAATTCAGTCTTGGGAAATGTGCCTTGGCTATATGCCTTGTATGGCCCTATACAGTCAGCAATGGTACCAAAACGTCTTGGAAATTGTGCCAAAAAATTTCAGCACTGTAATGTACCTTGCAAAACAGGTTTCACTCAGCAAAATCGCCTAGAAAATCAAGCCAACCAGCTGTTAAAAGACAACCCTCGATTTTTGTGCCTTTCCTCTTGTTGTACGACCATCAATCACTGTTGTACGACCTCCTCCTATAGCTGCAATACAGAAAACAATAAATGTAGTCTTCTACCTTGGAATGCATGCCTATCCCTCACCTAGGGATGCATGCCAACTCCCTCTGCTGTGACTCTTTCCCTCCAAGCAAGACATTTCTCTCTTGGACAATGTGACCCTTCACATTCCCTCCAAGCTCTCCTCAAGATGTGCATCCTCTCTTTCCCTCATGAACTGCCTTTAAGCAATTTCAAAATGTAACTCTTCCAACCCTTGATCTCCCTTGAGTGACTCTTCACTTTCCCTTGAGATCAACGGTCACGACTTAATCATTCGTTGAGGTCACTTAAGTCACTAAAGTGACCCATAACATCATAAAGTCACTTTTACATTTAAAAATTAAAAGACACAACTTTATAAAATCACTTTATAAAGTTACTTTATAAAAGCACATTATAAAGTCACTAGGGAGAAATGTGCTCAGTCAATTCTGCATGCTAGGCCCTGCCTATGCAAAAGTACCTCCGAGTTACCAATTCTAACACTCCCTCTTAGCGCGAGAGGTACTTCTGGTATCACCACCAAAATCCATCTCCAACTCATCAATTGCCATAGATGCTCCTCTGTGCCAAAAGTCTCTGCTCCCTCTGAATAGGAAGCCACTACTCCCACTGCACTGGAAGCCTTTGTTGCTACCTTTGTTGTTCCACAAATTGAAGACATGCTCCTAGGAGACTACACACTCTCCTGAGCATCCACCTATGTCCACTCATGCCTACTGAGTCCTCTGAGAGTCCAGTAAGAGGATTGAGTCTCCAGTATCAACTCTCTCTCCCGTGCAACCTTCCCACTCTCCAACACAGAATCTGAATCCAGAAATCCACTGGACCCCAACACAGGTTGACCCAACAACATGTATATCCTCTCATACCCGACACCAAGCATCACTGATGTGTTTGGAGTAGCTCCCTATGGATATAGAAATACCCGACCACAGTAGAATGCCACTCCAAGCCGTCAACCTCCAAAGCTGACACTGAGGGTAAGTTAACCGTCATCTCTGAAACATACAATACTCACTATATGAAACTCATATTTCAACCTCCTATTAAGTTTCAACAGTACAGTATTAAAACCCAATTCAGAACTTAACTTAATGAGCATAAACACTAGATGATGTAGATCTGAAACTAAATCAGTAGTGAAAATAACTCATAACAACAGACAAAAACACACATATGGCACCATAAATTCTTGGCAACGCCCCTTAAAGAATACACAGGAAATATGACAAACTTAAGGAGGAAATTTCTTATTTAGCTTTAGGGAAAAATATCTGAGTTGCAGCAACAAATACAACAAATAACCCAGAGTTGCAGCAACAAATAACACAGAGTTGTAGCAACTAATACCAACACAGAACCCAGAGTTGCAGCAGTAAATATTTCAGCAAATACACACATAACTTATATCACACTCCCAACAACTTTTTCTCAGCAAAACAGTGCATAAACTCAGCCTTGAAATTCGTGCCCTTGCTGTACGGCCTCCATGACCCAGTACAGTCAACACACGCTTCAAAACTGTCTTGGAAAATGTGCTAGAATGATGTTGTTTTGTATAGTACACAATTGTACGATTTTCTCAGCAGAAAAATCCTTGGAAATCATGCCAACTGGAACAGAAGTGGCACCTCGATTTATGTGCCTCTTTTTCCTGCTGTACGGTCAACCTTAACTGTTGTATGGCCTGATTGTAACAACTGTACAGACTGATAAAAATGTTGAATTGTTCCTCCTTGGAGTGTGTGCCAATCCCTCTCCTAGGGATGCATGCCAACTCTCTCTGCAGCAAACTCTCTTCCCTCCAAGCAAGAAATTTCTCTCTTGGACAATGTGACTCTTCGCATTCCCTCCAATCTCTCCTCAAGATGTGCGCCCCTCTCTCCCTTATGAGTTGCCTTTATCTAATTTCAAAGTGTAACTCCTCTAACCCTTGATCTCCCTTGAGTGTTTCTTCACTTTCCCTTGAGATCAACAGTCACGACTTAATCATTCGTCGAGGTCACTTAAGTCACTAAAGTGACCCATAACATCATAAAGTCACTTTTACATTTAAAAATTAAAAGACCCAACTTTATAAAATCACTTTATAAAAACACATTATAAAGTCACCAGGGAGAAATGTGCTCAATCACTTCCACATGTTGGGTGCCGCCTATGCAAAAGTACCTCAGAGCTACCAATTCTAACACCATGTTCGCCCCAATCCCAAGCAGTGATGCTATAGTTTGAAACCTTATAAAGGGGACTTGCAAATATGATAAGAGGACAAATAAAAAAGGCAGATTAAGGGGTTTGGAAAAATGTATCACTTAGAAAGTGGTAACTCAAGAGCAAGCGCACCCTCCACAAAGGTGCTCATAGAAATGAATTTAGTGACACCATAAGCCATGATGTAAGCCCAACACGTACCACTATCACACTTACTCTTGAAGGGTTCTTTTCTTTCATTGTTTCCCTCGAGACATATCCCTCTACTTGGGTCTTTTGTTTCATTGTTTTGGTTGGCACACCTAATAGGGTCAGATGAAGGTCCTCCCATATTCAAACTTGCCAACTTACATAAATTCCTGAGCTAATGTGAAATTTGAAGGGGATACTCGATGTGAATTATTTATGTGGCTTATATCTTAAGTAACAACTTACTTTGTATGATCTAGTGATTGGTATATTTTATGAACATTCGCTTAACTTGATCTCATACTTTGTTTTGATTTGGATGCCCCTGATATGGTACTTTGAAGGATGCCCCAAGCTTTCACTCAAGATGTTGTGCCTTTACTGCAAGATATGACACGTGATGTAGAGCATTGAGTCACCCAGTGGCTTGACACCCTTAGACACTAGCTCCCACATCTTCTAGACTTTGGATGATGGACAAATGGGCTTGTTTATGCTAGATATGGTCATAGTGGCACAAAGATGGGCAGGAAGCCCACACCCTAGGCTCTACACCCCATAGACTATCATGCATTGGATGGAGGACGTTGCACTAGGAGATGATTGGATGGCACACAGAGATGATATACACCCTTCTCCTCCTTGGACGCCATCCTTTATACCTTGGACGTTGGGCATTTGGATGATGATGTCATGCTAGGGTTTGATGGAGATGATGGGGTTTTGCTTCCACTTGGACACCCCATGATGTGACAGGGTACTTGACGATGATTTTCACCTTGCTACACTCTTTGATGATGCCACGTCGCCTTTGGAGGCCTTCTCCATGCCCTTGAGGGCTTGACGTCACCACACGTGTGACCATTATTGTATTATTTTCATGATTTAGCATTTGTAGAGGCTAATTTGAGGAGTCGACCCCACTTGTAAGATGAATTGTTGACATTTTGTGGATAATTGAGCGCTAGGGTTACCTTATAAATAAGTCTAGCGCTCCAACCCTTTTTTATCATCACTTGACTCCACACACTTGTGTGGGAGAGCTCTCTAAAAATTTTGCTATACCTTTTTGGCTTCTTGGATCTAGTGTGCACCTCTTGGAGAAGGATTATTTTGTGGATGCTTGCAATTCTTGGATGATATCTTGTTGCAACTAGGGTTTTCTTGGCATAGCAACTTGAATAAGTAAGTATTTGCTTTAAGTTAATGTGTTTGCTCATGATATAATGTGATAATTGCTATCTTGTTGCATGTTACTTTGTTCTAGTAAACCCTAGGAAGGAGACATAAGGGTTTCTCTTCTTCTACACTTTTGTATGTCCAAGTTTTGGTTAAGGAATTAAGAGACCTAGTCTCTTGCTAGGGTTCAAAGACCTAAGGCAGAGGTTGCACCTTAGGGTTTTGATCCTAGTCCATCTTGATCCTTGACCTAGGTTATCTAGAAGAGGGAAAACAACATCTAGGGCCCAAGAGAGGTTGCACCTTAGGGATAAAACTTTATCCTTCTTGAGTATCTAGTCCATTCTTCAAGTGTTTGCATGCTTGTCTCCATAAGCCCTAGAAAGTCAACAACACTAGTCTAGAGTTCTCTTGTGGTGAAAATGCTTTTAAAATTAGTACACTCTCTCCCCAAGCGATTTGACTAACTCCACTAACTCTAACTTTGGAAAACAAATGATATTTATTGCTGTTATTATAAATGTTTTCTACAGCCACTAGGGTTTGATCTTGTTGCTGCATAATTACATGAAATAGTGGCTAAAGATACTCAGAATCATAGTATAACAATTGGATGTTGTTGCACATGTTGAAGGCTTAATTCTTATGTTCAATTACTATATTCCTAAGTACTTTTTCCAGTTGTTGTTGCAAAATATTAATTGATGTTATACATTGTCTTACTGCTGTAATTTTGCAACAACGATTGGTTTATTTGATTATCTAGTGTCTAAGAGGTCATCAATGCACTGTTTAACTTGGTAATTATCTATATTATACTTTGGATTGTTTATTGTCTCATACAGGTGATTCAATTACCTCGTTTTCTTTTAACCTCTCCTAGACCTAGACCTAACATCTAAGTGACTAAAATAGGGGGTTGTAGGCTTGGCTAATCTTGCTACTTGATCTCTTGAGGTCAATAGGGAAGCCTCCTTTGTGTTGGACCTGTTACCCCCCATTCCTAAGGGTACCTAAGGAGATTATGTCTCAAGGCCCTCAGGCTGAAGACATGGAGTACTGAGAGGCAGATGAGCAGGCAGAGCCCCCTCTCTTACCACACATCACCATTTGATCAATGGCAGCAACGTCCACCACACCGGCTTGGCCCGTAGAGGACAACAAGTCTTGCTCCATGAGGTAACAAGTCGCATTCGAACATGTTGCAAAGGGTCCTTTTTTTATTTTGAAAATGTTTGCTTGGAAATTATTCCTTTTGCCTCATTTCACCTTGGTGGTTGACATGTTTTCCTAGTAAGTAGGTCACCCTCAAGAAAAGGGTTGCTACTAGGGGGTCTCCTTGAAGGCTCAGCGTACCACTCCCATCCATATTTGCCACTTTCCGCACATCTTCCCTTTTGTTTCCTCATCTTTTGGGTTTTTGGGCATATTGACCCAAGATGGTCTTTTACCTCATTTCATAGGAAGAAGGGGTTAAAGGCTTAGAGGTTTGAAGCTGGAAAAAGATAAAAGTCATATATTATCCTCTAGATGCTCGCCCTAAGGTCCTATGAGCAATGAAACACCTCTCCATAAAGATCAAGGACC
The DNA here is from genome assembly GCA_009831015.1 of Picea engelmannii. Taxonomy (NCBI): domain Eukaryota; kingdom Viridiplantae; phylum Streptophyta; class Pinopsida; order Pinales; family Pinaceae; genus Picea; species Picea engelmannii. Next base: position 702,799 of record ML782112.1, on the reverse strand, counting down.
TGTAAAATAAAACACATAATTAATAAATGTCCCGCTTGTTGAGGGAAATTTTGTGGTGTCTTTTACTTTCCTTGCACATGACACTCTGTGTGTTCTTAGCTTCAAGTGGCATTGCAGTGCTCCTTACTTTCCATTTCACATAGCACTCAATGCTTTGGACCATAATCAATTAGTGGCAAATAAAGGGCTTGGAAATATGTTGCATTGCAAAAGAGGATGCAACACACCCTCTACAAAGGCACCCATAAATGAGACAATATGAGCCCTTGTATGTCAAGAAATCCCATGCCTAAGAGTCACACCCTCTTGTACCTCATACTCTTCTACATGACTAGAGAGGGTCTTCTTGGGAAACACTCCTTGACTTGGGGATTGACTTGCCCAATAGGACACCATGAAAACCCTCCCATACTTAATTTGGCAAGCTGTATAAGGTCTTTGAGCATTTGTTTATTTTGAAAAGGTGGGACTTGATGCACATGTTTGGGTGGTTCTTTTATTAAATATGGCTTACTCAACATGCCACATGATACATGTGACTTGTGGACCCTTCGAGAGCATACTTGTTTGTCTTTGCAAGACCTTGCTAGGTGAAAGATTTTCCATGGCGGAACTTGGTCACTTGGACCTTCATAGGGTCTTGAAGCCCATAGGATGGATGATGCGACCCCACTCATTGCACACTTGGGAAGATGAACGTTGCCTTTGGAGGCATTTGGACAACATGAGAGGATGGCATTTTAGCTCCTTGCACCTAAACATTGGCCTTGGGAGGCCTGGGACGTCATACCCTAGCCCCTGACATCACCTTTCTTGATGGGGTTTGATGATTATGGTGGTGATGTGATGTGATTTGATGGGGAGAAATGCATTTCCAGTCACTCTAGCATGTGACGAGGTGACACATGGCCTATGGAGGCCCAACGACTTTCACCTAGAGGCTCAACGTCTCTCTTGGGGGCCTAACATCACCCTTTAAGGGTTTTATTTTAATGTTATTTTGTTATTTTTCAAATGTAAAGACAAATTAGAGGGTCGACCCTCTTTCTATTTTGTTGTTGACTTGTAAAGTGAACAAATTAGGGTTAGACGACCTTGTATAAATAAAGGTCATTTCACTCTCATTTTATCATCATGGTTTTGAGATTTACATACTCTCTTGGCTGAAATTTTCGCCCTACTTGGGAAATTCGCTCTATCTTTCTCTTGGTGTATTATGGATGCTTTTACTTGTCTATTGGAAGGAAGGCTAGAGCTATCTCTTGATGCTTCGTTTCTTGGCAATGTGGTGGAATATTCTTGATAAGTAAGGGTTTTTGCATGCTATCTCTTGAACTAGGTAAGGAATTTCTGCACTTGTGTTGTTTCTTCTTGGTTTTAAGGTTAATGTTGTTAAACCCTTGGAGGAGTATAAGTGCATACACCCTCCATCAAGATCTATCTTGTTGTCATTGAAAAGGCTATTTTGCAAAGGTTGCTACAAGGAGTAAAAGGGCTTACACACTTGTAGATTTACCTTGCTAAGGTTTGTTTGCTCTAGGGAGTAAAAGGGCTTACACCCCTAGAGAAGTAATAAACCCTAGCTCATAAACAAGAGACCCCATAACCCAATAGATAAGGCACTAATCTACTTGCATTGTAGATTGAATATCCATGCATTGGTATACATGATTTCTTGAGATATTGCAATTGTTCAAGTTGGATTTAATTCTTCATGCTTCAAGCTATATTGTGCCCTAAGGGCGTCTTTATTAGCCAAGTGATCTCATTGTTGTTATAAATTTAATGCTACAGCCAATAGGCCTGCAGCAAACTCATCTTTATCTTCTGTGCTCACTTTTCCACCGCTAAAATTCACTTGCAAGCTGCCATAATTAATCTACTGGTTAAATGCTTGTGTTTGGGTGGATTGTTGGCTGATTTTAGTGGCTAGAACTTGTTTCTGTAGCAAATGTTTGCTACAGCCATAAGGCTGTTACAAATATTACTGATAACACTAACTAACAACCCTCTACTTGCTATCAAAGTCTTGTTTTAATCATTGGAAATTTATCTACATATTGCTAGCTTTTCTAGTCTTGTTTTCTTGCACTTGATTTCAATGGTATTATTTGCAGCTCTTATTATCATTTATTGTTGATATATATATTTCCATACTGCTGCAATTTGGGACAACAAGGTTTCTTGCTGCATTCCCATTTGTTTTGAGGCTTGTATTACTATATATTGCCTTGTTCTGGGCAGGTTTGGCATTGTTTTGCAGGCACACTACCTTGGAAACCACTCACCATCTCACAAGACTCATTCTTAAGCATCCTTACCACCCTTGACTTTGACCTATAGGGGAATCCTTCATCTCTTTTCACTTTCCATTGCAATCCCCCTAGGGTCACCCAGGATTCCCCCCTTGTGGTGATTTTATCATCACTAAAGTAAGGGGAGTGTTTATCTAAAGCGACAGTGGGTAAATAATCCCATAGTTATCACACCTTTGCGGTTTGGATTGGGCTTTGCCCAAACTACAAATTGTGCGATAACATGACCTCTTTCATCACTAAAACAAGGGAAGTCTCTACTTAGGTGATAGTGGTAGAAACTTCTAGTTGATACATAGATAAGTATCTTGTGGAGGCTTTGCACAATTACGAATCATGTGATAACCGACACGATCGCACCACTATTGAGGGATAATATTTGCAATCCTTCAGATGGTCAACTTGAAGTTTGATTGGGATTGATGACATGTGATTGGTGTATAAATCATGCATTTGAATGTATTAGACAAGGTTGATGTTGGTTTGGGATGATTTTGGATAAAGTCATTTAGATGTTCAGGTGGGTGAAATTTGTGTGATAACAATGTAGTCATTGGTATAGTGTATAGGTACCCCAAGAGAGATGAGAGGTGTAGTGGTTTGAACTTTGAAGTACAATTCTAGTTGGTTGTAAACGAAGGGGTAATAGTGAACACGAGAAAAAGTAATCCGAAAGGAATAAATTTGTGGTAAATGAGGGAAACACTAATTGAACATATGTTGATCGAAGTTGCTCATGGTAGTGTAGGTACTATGATGAGAGAGGTAGGGGCAATTGGAGGAGAACTCTGACCCATATAGGTGGAAGAGATGAGCAAAGGGTAACAAATAAGGAAAAGGTGAAAATAGGATGTGCAATGGTAGAAATTTCAAGTCGAAGAGTGGAGGGATGAATGGTAGGAAGTGACGATGGTCTAGACTACAAGCCCTGACCAAAAGAAGGGTTAATTTCCCCACACAGTCAAAGCATGACATGAATATTTTAGATCATTCAAATCTTTTTCTTCATCCTACATTTCTATGGGAGGACAAGGCAGAGCTTAACTAACAATAGGTTGATTGGGGTACTCAAGTGAACCATTCAAGTCGAATTCCACCCTACCTAAACCAACTTGTATGGATTTTATATGGGAGAAGAAGCAATTGCCAAGGGTTTCAACACATGAAGGCATTTTGGACCAAATTTCTTGGAAGAAAGGTGTTAGGATGTCTCTCCTATGGTTCGTAATGTGAGGGCATTAAGAAAAGTGTATAGAACTACTACAATTTTAGATTTTCCTATGGCTTCAAAGATTGCAAGGAGAGAAAGAAGAAGAAAGTAAAATCATAATCTAACTTAAAAAGAAATCAAATATTCACCATAAAACAATATGCAATGATAATCATTTGAAAATGAAGATATGAAACAATACAAAATATTAAGATAAAGAATGAATTTAGTTGGATGTTTGGTGATGTCGTAATCTCTTAGAACACAAGGATGAGGTACCCTTGATCAATTGATCTAGAATAGATACATACTTAGGAACATTGCTTCATTGCCCCACAAGGCAAGGATAGAATTGATGTCAATTGATACCCTAATGGAGTTGCTATACTTATGTTTTGTGGGTATGCAAGAATGCAAATACGACATAATTAAAACATTATGGTGGATGACATTGAGCTCGACCATTGGGACATAGAGTGTTGGAGCTAAAGGACATATTTGTCAGATTAGATCTAAACAATCCCACTATTGCTAATTTACACATGTTGATAACAAAGTAGGTCAAGGCCTCCAAGAATAATGTGTCTATAGCTCCTAGGAAGAAAGGGACGAACCCCAGGGGCCTTAAACATGGCCTAAATGAAATGCCACTCAAGCATGCCATGCTTTCTCATCTTATTGAAGAGGACGTCAAGGCTTGAACTTATGGCTCACTCCATACCTTCCTAAATTTCAATCACATGAGTTTGGATGAGGTGTCCTTTAATGAAGTCTAGTTATCTAGATGAACGTTCTGTAGAATTCTGCTTAATTTGCATGGCCAAGGCCTTGGCTAGAATCTTGTAAGAGATGCTTAGGAGGGTAATTGATTGCCAATTGGTAATGAGCTCTAGGTCTCCAAGTCGTAGATAAACCTAATGAGACTTCTTTAATTCTTGCACCTAATGATGGATTATGCATAGCTTCCTTGTATGGCTACAATAAGTTTTTGTTGACAAAGTCCCATGTGGCCTTATAGAATGCAAACAAAATATCATCCTATCTCGGTGAATTAGTCTTGACCATCTCCCTTAGAGTAGCTGTCAGTGGTCACCTTATCCAAAGCAATTGCTTGCACAACCTTGTATGGGCTTCAGAGATTCTATGCAGGATCGCATTGAGACAAGTTTGCATGGCCATCCTACATTTCTATGTGAGCCATTGATACTAAAACATTGACTTGTAGTGGCAGAAGAACTTCGCTTTAATATCCTCTTGCTTCATCAACTTGAGTTGGGATCACTAGACACAATGATTTCATCAAAGGGGTTATTTTTGTGGCCCTAAGTAACTTGCTTGTTCATGTTTGTCAAAACTTTATGTTGATTCCATCAAACTGAGCCATTTGTTGGCCATACCCCCTCAAAACGCATGCAATATGAGAAACAATATTTTGCCAAGTGGGCCTTGGGCATCTCATCTATTGCTCCTTAGGAAACAAAAAAAATCATGGGCTAGTGGTGGCCTCCCTTAGAGCCTACACATGCCTAGCACTATTGCAATCAAAATAGAAGGTATTCTTCCTAGACAACAAGGTTTGGTCTAGACTTTTGAGTACTCTTTCATCTCCCTTCCAAAAGTTGGACTAGGTGAACCAGAGCATAGCTAAATTTTTTCTTTTGAATTCATTTGGGTCACATAGCCCAAGCCTAGCCTTGAGGGCCTTCTAGGCTGGCTTCTCCCCATGAGGCATTCTAACATGTAAGGGTCTCTTTTTCCCTTCTTGAGCATCCACCATGTTGAAGTCCTCCACAAACAAGCCAATGGGCTTGAAGGAGCTCATCTGCTAAGTGTTTTAGTCCATACTAGAACATTGAAAGTAAATATGCAATGCAAGCAAGACACATGTATGAATGAATGGTAGCACAATAAACTAAAATGGACTTGAACAGTGTCATTGTTGTGTCCCAAGATGCTACACAACGCACCTATGTATCCTGCACATATAGGTAATAGGGTTTATGGAAAATCCAAAGACATTTTTGGATGAAAGTAAGGGCACCAATGAGTTAGAACACTAAAAAATGTTGGAAATGAATGTCTATTTGCATCTATGGGCATACAACGAGGAAGAAATGCAAAATGTACATGTGCATACGATTTGAAGGTAAAACAAAAATTGTAAAATGAAAGATGTTAAAATTATATGGTAAAACTTGATTTTTACCAACAAACATTCATGCCTGATGAGGGAGCAAATCTGGGTAGACTATTGGCGGGTAGAACATCTATGCTGTTGATGAGGACATGTTGTGGCATAAGTAGGCTCCTTAAATCACTAATTCTGCATTTCTTGCACATAATTTGCATTGCCTACAAAATGCTAGGGCTAGGAGCAAAATGCATAATTTGGTCTAATTTCTCAGCCGATTGTAGTAAAATTTATTCCAAAACTCGTCTTTAAATCTCTTAAATTGTATGTGTTAATTTTGTGAAAATCTCTGCCATGGTGTGCCCACATGGAAAACTGTTGAATTTCGAATTGCGGTGCCACACAGATTTGAATGCACCACTATGGTGGGATCACACACTCCCTTGGGTTACTTGTGGCGGGAATATGTGATCTAGTAAGGAAAACCCGTGGCTTATGAAAAACATTAAATTTATATGGAAAATTGTGGCTAATTTTGGCGATCTTTACTTTGTGAGGAGCTGAACAAGGTTATTTTGGTGTTTATCAGTTTCTGAAGGAAGAGCTAGATGAGTTGACCCTGTAGTTACCACAGAAGAGTCTGGAAATGGAAGGATGGTCGGTTGAGGACATGATGCACAAAATAAAAATGTGGTGTATGCTATCTATTCTATATTTTCAATGCAAAATTTCTCTTTCATCACTTGATTTTTGAAGTGAAAAGAAACACATAAGACATGTACTCTGCTTACATACCCATGTGAGAAATAATGAAATAAAAACACACAAAAGTCTGCAAAGCACATATGTGCCAACTTAGCAGAGAAATGTATGTAACATATACTGGAAGTGAAATATATTTTTATGAAAAATTTCTCCTTTTTGTGATTTTATGGTTCTAGAGCTCTTAATTTTGCTTGAGAATGTGAGAATCCGCCAATAATGATTGTGTCTAACATGTAAGAGCGGTGTCACTGTGCATTCCAGGGGTGATATTTGTTGCAGAGAAAATAAAAATAATTGTAGAAAAAATTGAAAAAATGGCTTTGTGCCAAGAGATTGGAATGTACAGGCTGACACAACATAGGGAGGCCTACTAGTTGTGCTCTGTAGGAAACAAGAGAACAAAAGGATGCAGTGGATCTGTTCTGGAGTTAACTGATATGGAAATGGATGCTCAATGTACATCCACATGTGGTGGATCCCTAGATTTAGAAGGTAGAGGATGCAAGCCTATCATACCAATGATTTTAAGGTTTGTATCTCCATAAGGGTTTGATTTGGGTGATCAGGCTTGGTTGGAAGGGTCTTGATTTAGTTGAGCAATAGGTCAGTGCTTGTTTTGAGCTTCCTCCTGTTTTTGAATCTGTTGGGTGACACAAATGTAATCATCACGACCTACTATCTGATGTAGGTTGTAGTACTTGTTAGTATTGAAAGAAGAAAGGTTCTTGCAGGACTTGTTCGATGATTTCTTGTTGCCCCATTGTTTTTGTTGTTTAGTGTCCTTGGTCCTTTCAACCTGTCGGGTTTCATATGCTTGTTTGATTGTGGTTTCTATGATTTCATCTCCAGCTACACTGATATTTTGATGTGCACTAGAAGTAGGGTTTGATCCTCTGAATCCTATGTTGCACATGTTTGAAAAACCAGGGAACAATGGAGACAAGGCAAGGGGTGTATTTTATATTCATTACAAATGGCTAGATTACATCCCCAAATTTTTCAAGGAATAGCAAGTTTGGGATGATAATAATAGATACACACACATATGTGTGTACAATGTGGAGCCTCCAAATCACATTGGCAAATACACAAACACGTGTGTAGAATGTGGAGCCTCCAAATCACATTGGCAAACTCCCGATTCCAAGCAATATCGTCTACTCTAGCAGCAAATGGTGCCTCCAAATGCAAATAGTGTGAGAGCTTCAAAGTATGGTTGGTTTGAGAGCATGAGACAACTCTCATTTAGCATGGGGAACAACTAGGAGTACCCTAACAAATTGAGGGACGTAGGGTGGTTCTCAAAAGGTCCTTGAATTTGGCAAGGAACGAAGTTGGTGCGGCGAGAATGTCTTTGAAGTGTTTGATGGAGTTCCTGTTAGTTTGAAAACATTTCCGAGGATTCTCTCCCAACTGTTGGATCACATGGAATGTTGATTTTAAGGATGGGAACAGATCCCTATGCAACATAGTCTGAACCTATTCCAACCATAGTTGGGTTTTTGATCCTCTAAACTTGTACCAATCTTAACTCTGTAGGATTCCCTAGTAAGGCACTTCTCTATGGTATCTTCATATGACTTCATATTTTGGGTAAGTAGCTGTAAGTGAAGTTCTAGCCTTACACCTCATATGATGGTTCCTCATGAAAAGTAGCCTTACATTGGTATTTCCACAGGAAGGAAATAACAAAATGCATGTCACAGATATTTGCAGTTCTCTCAAATCATCCAAGTGTTCCTAGGGAGAGGACCTTTTGAAGAAAGAGGGGCAGTAAAAAATAGTTAAATTCAATGTGAAACCATGTCCAAAAAGTCTTGCTAGAGAGGCATCTCCAAAAGACATACGCATCAGTTTCATCCCTACCACAAAGTGTGCATGTAACATTTGTAATACCGACTTTTTGATTTGAGTGTATGTATATCCATTGCTTTTTATGACAATTTTTTAAGTGTGCCTTCTTTTCAACATGATCTTTGTCTACATTTTGAAAGGCTCAAGTAATCAATGTGTCTATAATTGATGACATTTTATAAGGGTGGTGGCGAGAATTGGGTGTCCATTGTCTCCATTTATGTTTCTCTTGGTAGTTGAAGGACGATGCAGTCTAAAACATGAAGGGGAATTAAGGGGTGTTCAAATAGTTTGGGTTGCATAATATCTCACTCACTATTTGTTGATGATATCCTCTTATTGCATTTATATTGCAAAGCCACAAGTATGCATAAACTTCCAAAAATCCACATTGGCACATGTCACATTGTCATATCCTTGAGTAGCCCAAATCAATGAAATCCTTCCTCTACAAATCAAAAGCTTTGAGCATATTATGAAGTACAATTATACATGGGCTAATGACTTTACCATAAAGGATTGAATGTGGACTATTGAAAAGGTTGAGAAGAGAATAAATTTTTGGTACATTAGATGGATATCTATTGGAGGTAGTCTTGTTTTATTGAAGACCGCTTTCCTATTGGATGACTGTGAAATGAACTTCATCTTTTTTTGCTAGGTCTAATTCCATACAAAATATAACTATGACACTGGATATGCTTCCTTGCCATTGGTTTGTGTACCTTTCCAACAAACTTGCATTATAGGAGATTGTCATTGGCCTAGGGTTTGGAGTGATTGGGAAATTTTTGAAATACTAGCCTAGATTTTTTGAAAAATAGTTGTCATCTTGGCAATGTTTTAGAGTGGTTGTTTGCTTTGTCAACCTTGAAAATGCCCCTTTTCTTATTCTAAACTTTTTCCTATAACTAGCACAAACACATAATTAAAGGTGGTTGATATACATCGATCAACACATTAGTTAAAAACGCTGGAAAATGGCATCGTTCGGTGTATATTAACCACCTTTAGTTATGTGGTTGTGCTGGTATATTGAAATTTAAAAAAAAACATAATGTCATGCAATTATTTGCATCATTATATTTTGTATTGAATTTAGCACATTCTATAAGAAAAAACATTATTAATGTGCCAAATATACACCTATTTGTGTATACCAGACACATTAATGTTATTAATGTGGTTGTTGCTAGTTTGTAACTTTGTATTGAGTAATGTGATGTAGCAAGGAGCAGATTATACTAGCAAGATTGTGAAGAAACAAAGCATCAAAGGGTCAGCTGCAAGGAATCCTACATTGGGATAAGAAAATGATAGTGGGGAAGGTGGGTCTTCACTTCCTTTCCTCAAACACATCAAAACAACAATGAAAAATAGTTTAATATCCAATTAATCATTTCACTAGAAGACAAACCTAGCCGATATAATCAAAGAACGCATATGACATAATGCAGGCGATAAATCTTCATCAATTGCTATGAACATTAATGCTGGTGATGAAACAGAATGTGCTTAAAGAATTCAGGCTAAACCTAGATGTTGGAAGGCTCCATCAATCAACTGCTCTGCAAATGAGTGAGAATGAAGATCAAATTTTATTCCTTTTAACAATGGATATCATGTGTATGATGCTACAACATTTGATTTTAATGGGATGCATTTAAAAAATCAAAAGTTTAAGATGTCACCAAGTTGTCTCACGGACATTGTTATTACCACTATCATCTAATATCCCTCTTAATAATTATTACAACATCATAGATTTTAAAATTAAGAAGTGGTAAAAGAAGAATAGAAGGGGAGGATATTAAAGATCATCCCTTCCATTAATACAAGCATGTCGTGCAGCCATTCAAACTTGGTTCCTTCATACTCTTGAGATCATCCAAATCATATTAGGAGGATGAGCTGCAATGGTTGCCCGAGTCCTATGAAAAGGTTGAAGGAATCTTGCATTTTCATGCCCTGCCTCCACTAGATAAGGATTGCATGCCTCAAGTGGGATGAATTTCCAAACCAACTTGGGAACAATAGGCCATCAAGATTGATAGTGAGTTGCAATGAAATTGTTTTCTTCTACACTTGAGGGTGTTGATGTTTTGGTAGTTGCGGGAGGATCTTTCCCTCCTAGATGACCTTTCTTAGATGCAGAGAAGATTCTGGAGGCAAGAGATCCATTGAATAGATCTTGAAATACCCTAGAAGAGAAGTCGGCCCAGAAGAATAAAGTAATAATGAAAAGACACATGTCTAGAGAAGAAGTCGACCCAGTTTAGTGGCCAGGATGACTATAAATAGAGGACGTCGTGGCTCATTCTTTCACTCACTCACACTCTCCCAACTACATAGAAACAAGGGGCAAGTTTGGAGGAGGTGACGCAGTAGTTGCAGCTGCACAGTTTATTCTTGTTCGGTCTTTTGATATCTCTCTCTTGTGCCCTACTCCTTGAGGAGGTGTGCTACCTTTGTACATTATTGTTGCTGCAACTGTGGTGGTATTTTTGGTTGAGCTATCACTTGTGCTAGGGTTTATCTGATTGGACTTGCTTTGTGAACAAAATCTATCTAAGTAAAGGTTAGTATGCTTGGGGGTGGCATATATAAATGCCTATGGTTGGGTGACAATGATGTGACATTGTCTATGGTTAAACGAGCATACCAAAAACTCCAACATGGTATCAGAGTTGGTTACCTTCAGAGCAGTTTGACCACTGGAAGGAAGATCGTTACGACGACACCTTGCAGATGCAATACTTTGACAACCTCGTTGAGCACTGTCCCAAGGACGTTGGGGATAATTCTTTCACAGAGCAGAGCACCCTACCCTAGCTCACCCCCTGAAAATCTAATCGTGCCAGTTGCAGTGAAAGTTTCTGTGAAGTATTGGACAAATTTTTGGTTGTCTTAGTGCACCTTACCCTAGCGCATCTCTAGCTATCTTCAGATTGCAAGTTGGAGCACTTTGAAGTTTTAGGAATTGTCGTTGCCTTCCGCTGTTTGCCACTGCTGTCAGAGGTATGTACTTGCATAAGTCTAAACTGTATCACATCTTGAGGGTGTTTGCAGGAGAAGGGATTTTTTGTCCAAACTCAAGATCGGGAAACTATAGAAGACAACCCAGGTGGGAACAACAGCAACTAAACTCGAGGTTTTCATATCAGGTTTGATATTCCTTATATTGTTGCAGTTTAAGTATGTGTTGTAAATATAATAACAATCTTTAGAATTCTATTATTGCCATTGTTATTGCTAGTAACACTTGATTATTGTTGGTACGACTACCATTAATAATGCACTTGTTTACAAGATAAATTAATCTCCTCTAGGAGATGTTCTTGGTTGACCTTGTTAGGGGCAGGTTATCTTGTAAACTCCATGGAGGTTACCATGGAGATATCGTTGTTGTTGTTTCTTGTTCCGGGAAGGTCACGGGTAATAGCTTTGAGAGGGAGCTATAATGACGGTTGCAGGAAGCAACAATTTAGATGGTCTCTAGTTAAGACATGGAACAGACTATCCAGACATAGAGTTGTGCACATCCATGTAATGAAGGAGAGAAGGACGAAGTTAGAACCTTCTGGCAAGAAGAATACCTTTACAGAAATAGAGTATCTCATATGGAGATCGATTCAGTTGATTACTCTTCATTGCACTAGGAAGAGTCAGTAAAGCCAAAAGGGCCTACCCAAAATCATTACAGTAACTAGGAAGAGACGAGCATGGTCTCGTGATACTTTGCAAGATGCAAAGGGGGATACAGATATATGGCATTGATGAGCCATATCATGTGAAGGAGCAGATGGCTCCACTAGTGGTGAGGCAGGCGTCCCCTCCAAGTACTATCTCATAATGAACTAGAGTTCAGAGGGAGTCAGCCCTCAGGATCCAGTAGGGAGGGGCAGCCTCCCTAGGATAGTTCATAGGAGCATGCAAACTCAGAGTGAGCCTAATCTCAAAGAGAGTCAGTTGTTTAGAGACTTTCATTTAGAAAGTATTCCTCCTCAGATTCAGATGGGAGAGAGAGATGTCTTCTAGAATTGACAAACGTGAAACTAGATCGAAGCTTCAGAGGTTTCGAGGAGATATGAGAGCTCTTGGGAGGATTCCCTTGTTTCAGTGATAAAGGAGGAAGCCAGTCAGAAGGACTAGGATATGGATCCTTGCCTTGGTTCTGAAACCAGAAGTGAATTCAACGGTGACTTCCAAGTTGATCTACATAATCAAGCATGTTGCAGATGGCAGCATAGAGATGCACAAAGCTTCATCTATGGCCCAAGGATTCTCCTAGCAAGAGGGAGAATATTATGACGAGACACTTGCTCTAGTAGCTAGAAGAAGTTTACATAGAGAAACCACAAGATACATGAGGAGTCTCATGTCTGTAGATTAAAGAAGGCTTTGTACAGGCCTAAGCAAGCACCCAGGACATGATATGTCGGATCATACGGTTATTTGATGCGCTCGGGGATGGTTTCCCATTGATCCTACATGTGGATGACTTGTTTCTGACTGGAGATGAGAAGCTCATAGTTGGGTGCAAGAGGGGGCTTGTTTCAGAGTTCAAGATGAAGGATCTAGGTTTGATGTATTACTTCTTGGGAGTGTGGCAGAGATCAGATGAGATTTTCCTTAGCCAAGGAAAATATACTGTTGAGATTCTACAAAGATTTGGGATGATGGACTGCAAGTCCATGACCACACCCATGACAATAAAGTTGAAGCTCTTGAGCGACAAATCGTCATATTTGGTGGATCCCACGATGTACAAACAGTTGATTGGATCCTTGATGTACCTGGTTAACACTAGGCCAAACATATGCTTTGCAATGAAGACCTTGAATTAACACATGGTTGAACCTAAACAAGTACATTGGATGGCAGCAAAGCATATGTTGAAGTACCTTTATGGTACAGTTGGATATGGATTGAGATATGTCTCGGTGAAGATGTGAAGCTGCAGGGATATAAAGACTCTGACTGGGCAGGGAGTATAGTGGATCAGAAGAGTACTTTCGAATGTTGCTTCACTCTGGGATCAGGCATGATCTCATGGTTGAGCAGGAAGCAGACATCAGTGGCACTCAGTACTTCAAAAGTAGAGTATATCACAGCAAGCGTGGCAAGCCGTGAAGCAGTGTGGCTCCGGAAGTTGCTAGCTGGGATATTTGATCTAGAATTGGAGCCAACTTTGATACATTGTGACAATCAAATTTGTGTGAAGCTGATCGAGAACCATGTATTCCATGCCAGGTCTAAGCATATAGAGATCAAATATCATTACATCCGGGACATGGTGCAGAGAGGAGCTGTGGAACTTTAGTACATATCCACGGACAAGTAGATAGCAGACATTCTCACCAAGCCCTTATCAAAGAGTGAAGTATGAGTACTTCAGGGAAAATCTTGGAGTGTTGCCGAATGTCCACCCTCGTTAAGAGGGAGGTGTGATGTTTCTTCTCATGCTGGCTAACCCCTCTGGCCAAGGGTTCCCTAGATCAGTCACGTGAGGTGACCGAGGGGGTAATACACTGTCGGACCTGCTGAGAGAAGAAACATCACACTCATAGTCGTAAGACTATGGCGGAGGTTGTGTGTCTCCGAACAATAGTTGTATGCTACTTCAGTGGATGTGTTCCACTGGTGGAGGCTGTGTGACTTCGGACAATAACTGTGTGCTACTTCGGTGGATGTGTTCCACTGGCAGAGGTTGTGTGACTCCGGACAGTAGTTGCGTGCTACTTCGGTGGATGTGTTCCATTGGTGGAGGTTGTGTGACTCCGAACAGTAGTTGTATGCTACTTCGGTGGATGTGTTCCACTGACGGAGGCTGTGTGACTCCGGACTGTAGTTGTGTGCTACTTCAATGGATGTGTTCCACTGGCAGAGGTTGTATGACTTTGGACAGTAGTTGTGTGCTACTTCAGTAGATGTGTTCCATTGGCAGAGGTTGTGTAACTCCGGACAGTTGGTGTGTGCTACTACAGTGGATGTGTTCCACTAGCAGTGATTGTGTGTCACTGGACAATAGTTGTGTACTACTTGACAACAATTGTGATCTATTGGATGGCATTATAGTAGTTGTGTGCTACTAGCTGATTGTCATAGAGATTACCAGATCACTTGATGTAGTTGTATGTGCTACCGCTTGATCGCAGAGACTGTGCCTGATGATTCGCGCTACCAAAGGCATTGTAGCAGTCGTGTGCTTGCTAGTAGATTGCAGAGTAGTCAGTGGACTACCAGATGAATACATCGTGAAAGATGCCTCCCTAGCTAAGAGGGAGTGTTGATGTTTTGGACCTTGGTAGCTATGGGAGGATCTTTTTCTCCTAGATGACCTTTCTTAGATGCAGAGAAGATTTCAGAAGCAAGAGATCCATTGAACAGATATTGAAATACCCTAGAAGAGAAGTCGACCCAAAACAATAAAGTAATAATGAAAAGACGCATGTCCAGAGAAGAAGTCGACCTAATCTACTGGCTAGGAAGACTATAAATAGAGGACGTCTTGGTTCATTTGTTCACTCACTCACACTCTCCCAGCTACACAGAAGCAAGGCACAAATTTGAAGGAGGTGACGCAGTAGCTACAACTGCACAGTTTATTCTTGTTCATTCTTTTGATATCTCTCTCTTGTGCGCTACTCCTTTAGGAGGTGCGCTACCTTTGTATGTTGTTACTACTGCAACTGTGGTGGTATTTCTGGTTGAGCTATCACTTGTGCTAGGGTTTATCTGATTGGACTTGCTTTGTGAACGTAATCTATCTAAGTAAAGGTTAGTGTCCTCGAGGGTGGCATATATGAATGCCTATGGTTGGGTGACCATGATGTGACATTGTCTATGGTTAAACGAACATACCAAAAACTCCAACAGAGGGACCTTTCTCATCACTATAGATCGGGAAAGCCTATGGTTAATGCTCAATGTTGGTTTGTGTCAATACATATTGATGCCAGTTCGTGTACATACAAAAAGAAAATAGAAATGGACACCAAACACTCGAAATAGAAAGGGACATTTAATGCTCCAAATGTGTGGAAATTCTCCAGATCATGCAAATGAAAATGGACATCAAATGCTCCTAATGTGGTGAAAATGGATTATATGTGGCAGTCGTGAAGATACATAATAAATTTGTTATGGTTAATGAATATCATTAATGATAAACTGTTAGATTAGGAGATGCATGAACATTAACTTAGTCAGATCTTAACACTTCACTCTATGTATACAACAAAGATTATTCGCCCATACATGCATACTGGCAATTCTTTTCAAACTCTCTTCAAAAGATAGATTAATCTTGTGGATTCTGAATTTAGATGCCTAATAGTGTAATAAAATGGTGCAAATTAAGCTAGCATTCTTTGGGTCTAAGTAGAAGGTTCCAGACTTGTTTGGTACAATATAGGAAACTCTTATTTTTTAAAAGTGAAATAGTTAGTAAAAAGTGGGACTTGGGTGTTCTCATGTTGGTTTCTTCTTAGGAAACATAAAAAAGGATGGGCTAGTGGTGGCCTCACCTAGAGCCTGTGCATGCCTAGCACGATTGCAATCAAAATAGAAGGTATTCTTCTTAAAGTACAAGGTTTGGTCTACCCTTTTGAGGAATCTTTCGTCTCCCTTCCAAAAGTTGGACTAGGTGATCCAGAGCATAGCTATGTTTTTTCTTTTGAATTCATTTGGGTCACATAGCGCAAGCTTAGCCTTGAGGGAATTCCAGGTTGGCTTCTCCGCATGAGGCATTTTGACAAGTAAGGGTCGCTTTTTATCTTCTTGAGCATCCACCATGTTGAAGTCTCCACAAACAAGCCAATGCGCTTGAAGGAGCTCATCTGCTAAATGTTTTTTACCATAATAAAACATTGAAAGTAAATGCAAGCAAGCAACACACATATATGAGTGACTAGTAGCACAATAAACTAAAATGGACTTGAATAGTGTCATTGTTTTGCTCGAAGATGCTACACAATACACCTATGTATCGTGCACATGTAGTTAAGAGGGTTTATGGAATCCAAAGGCATTTTTGGATGAAAATAAGGGCACCAATGAGTTAAAACAATAAAAAATGTTGGAAATGTCTATCTATTTGCATAGATTGGGCAAAAAACGAGGAAGAAATGAAAAAATATGCATGTGCATGAGGTTTGAAAGTAGAATAATAACTGTAAAATAAAAGATATAAAGTAACATTGAATGATAAAACTTCATTTTTACCATCAAACTTTCTTGCACGACGAGGGAGTAAATGTGGGTGAATTTTTGGCTGGAAGAGCATCTATGTTGTTGATGGGGACATGCTATGGCATAAGTAGTCTCCCTAGGCCGCCAATTTTGCATTTCCTACAAAAAATTTGCATTGCCTACAAAATGCTAGGTCTAGGATCAAAATTCATACTTTGGTCTAATTTCTCAATTGATTGTAGTAAAATTTATTCCAAAACCTTCATCTTTAAATCTCTTCAATTCTATGTGTATTTTTCTACCATTTGCCCACATGGAAAACTTTTGAACATGGAATTGCGGCACCATGCAACGAGATTTGAATGCACTGGTATGGCGGGGTCATACACTTCGTTACATTGATTGTGGCAAGAATATGTGGTCTAGTAAGGAAAAGTTGTGGCTTATGAAAATCATTAAATTTCTATGGAAAATTGTGGCATATTATGGTGTTTTTTACTTTGTGTGGGGCTGAACAACGTTATTTTGGTGTTTACTAGTTGCTAAAGGTAGCACTAGATCAGTTGACCTTGTTGTTGCTATGAAAAAATCTGGAAAGGGAAGGATGGTTAGTTGAGGAAATGATGCACAAAATGAGAATATTCTCAGTGAAAATTTTCTCTTTCATCACTTCAATTGGAACATGATGAGGTGCCATTGCAAAATTGAGACCTTCCTCTAATAAAGAGGTAGTAATCTTGGAACGTTTGACAAGTTGACCATGCATTCACATACAACTTTGGTGTGACTCTTATTCGATTCATATTGGTGATGAGATTGGATGAGGTTCGATTTGGGTGTGTATTTGATGGGGAAATGTTGGATTCATGTGGTGTGTATTTAATGGGGAAATGTTGGATTCCTGTGGATCATTGATATGGTTTCGATTGGATAGGTTGGTAGTGTTGTTCTCAAATGAGGCTCCTTGATTCGAATGCATATTTGGTGGAGGAATGTTAGAATGATTGTCCAAATATTCACACACAACAATGGTATGGTTATATTTGGAAAAAGGTAATGGTGTTGCTATTAGGCAAGAGACTGACTCCATTGTGTCTTATTTGAGAGATTCTTTTGTTCTCCTATAGTTTTGGTATGGTTTTGAATGGTTGGTGTAGTGAGGCCATTGGTTAAGACAACATGACTTCAGTGCACATTAGATGAGAGAATGATCGATTCTCACACAAAAATAATATGGTTTTGAAATTTGACATAGTGGTGTTAAAGGAGGAGGTTGTGTCATTTGAGTCCATATTAGATGAGAGAATGTTTGATTGAGGCATAACCCTATTGTGGTTTTGGATGATCGGTGTAATGGTGCTATGGAATGAGGCAACAGAAATTAGGCTCTAGATTTGATTGGTTAATGGAGTGGCGATGCTATCATAAGAATCAACGGTGGATAACGAGGAATATAGAGACTTGGTCCAAAGGGAATGTCAATAGTATGATCCCAACTTTGGTGTACATGCCATGATAGCCTTCCAAGACCATTTGAAAGGATTCAAAACTCTAACAAAGGAGTGGGTGAAAAAACAAACAATCAAAACATGATCAAGCTAGAAAGCGCAGAGTAAAAAATAGAAGTGCTATGTGATAATCTAAGGGATGATAGGGTAACTGAGGAGCACAACACATGGGAGAGCTGAAAAAGTTTGAAGGAGAAAGAAATAAGCCCCTAGCATGGGAAGAATATCATTGTGGAGGTAGAAGAGTTGGGCCATGTGGCTCAAGGAAGGTGATGAAAACAACAAAATGTTCAACATGTTCACTCAAGAAAGAAAGGAACATAATCCAATATGGGAGATCTAGGATAAGCATTGGAGTGTACACACAAGGCATGAAGGCATTTAAAAAATTGCCCGATATCACTAAATAGTAAAAACAAATATATAGGGTCCTAGGTAGGCAAACATTAGAGAGATCTTGACAATTCAAATTTCAATCCATTAGGCAGTGAAAAATAAAAATGCGGACGTCCCAGCCCTAGTAGAGGAAGAGGAGTTGAAAGCAATTCTGGACTCAATTAAGAAGGACAAGAATCCTGGCTCAATTGGATGGCCCATGGAGTGCTTTATAAGCTTTTATGAGGTGTTAGGGAGGGATCTCTTAGTTGTAGTGAAGTAATCTAGGAATTTTGGGAAGATAGATGGCCCCTTCAATTCTACTTTCCTGGCCAACATACCCGAAATGGATAACCCCGCCACCTTTGACTCTTTTAGACCAATTTCATTGTGTAATTTTTATACAAGACTAAAGGTTATCTCTAAAAGACTTAAGTCCATTATATCCTAGGCCATTATAAGTGAACAATTCAGATTCTTAGAAGGAAGGTTGATATTTGATGCAATAGGGGTGGCACTAGAAGGACTGCATTCCATAAAAAGAGAATCTTCCTGCATTCATCATCAAATTAGACTCGTCCAAAGCATATGATAGTTCTGAGATTGCTTATGTTGCATATACGCTTAAATTTAAATGTTATCAATTGGATTGAGGCATGTTACTCTTCTGTGTCCAGTCTTGATTAACGAATCAACAACCTAATTCTTCAATCCCCCTAGGGGCTTAATGAAGAGTACCCATTGTCTCCACTTCTGTTTCTCTCGATAGCTGAAGGCCTAAGCAGTGTAAAACATGAAGGGGAATTAAGGGGAGTTCAAAGAGCCAGATGTTGCAGAATATCTCACTCACTATTTGTTGATGATGTCCTCTTATTTGGGAATGGATCTATAAGAGAAGCTAGGGCCATGGACAGAGCACAGAATTTATATTCCAAAGCTACAGGGATGCAGATAAACTTCCAAAAATCCACATTCGCATGTCACAAAATGAGAGATCCCCAGGTAGCGCAAATCGATGAAATCCGTCCTCTCCAAATCAAAAGATTTGAGGATAGTATGAAGTTCTCACTTAAAGGCTAATGACTATACCATAAAGGATTGGATGTGGATTATTAAGAAGGTTGATAAGAGAATAAACTTCGGGTACAATAGATAGATATCTATTGGAGGCCGTCTTTCTTTCCAGTTTGAGCTATCTATGATGATGTTCTGAGGAAGCCATCACAATGGCTATGATACAAAATGTAACTTTTCTATTTTTAGTAACGAAGAAAGTTAAGATTTTTTTCAAGGAATTTTTTTTAGTCAACATATTCATACATAGTGTGAAGAAGTTATGATTGACCTTTAAATGCCTTAAAGATGCATCACTTTTGGACTGATATCCTTATGTACCTGTTAGGATAACTCAGCCCCTAACATCTCCTGTGAGAAAGTGGTATGTTGTATTTTTATAAAGCCTGGATGCTTTTGAAGGAAACGAATAATCCAAGGAGCAAAAGAGAAAAGATAAGCCCTCAAATGGGTGGCCAACAGGCATCTTGGAGTGCCTTTCCCTTTGACGCCCTTTTTAGTTTTGTTTGAAGAACCAGTGTAATGATACAAATATTTACTTTGATGCATACAAAATCCACAAACAAGGCTATTCAGGTGCTCACATTAACTTGGAGACTACATCCAATGGGTCTGGAGGATGAATCTTTTAATGACACCAAATGCTGTTGTAATCTGGTTGGATGATTGTGAAATGATCTTTACGTTCCTTTGCTCAGTCTAATTCCATACAAAATATAACTATGTCGCTGGATCTGCTTCCTTGCCATTGGTTTGTACCATCCCAACAAATGTGCATTACAGGCATTTTCACTGGCCCAGGATTTGGAATGACTGGGATTTTTTTTGAAATAGTCTGGATTATTTTGGAAAATCAATGTCATCCTGCTAATGTTTTAGAATGGTTGTTTGCTTTGTCAACCTTGAAAATGCCCCTTTCCTCAGTCTCAACTTTTGCCTGGAATAAAATGGGGCTGAAATCTCATAGGTGATTGCTGGAGGTGTTGCACTACAATAGGACCACTCATAGTTTTTCTTGCAAATGAGCAATTGCATCTGGGGTATAATGAGTTTGTTTGCCCATATATATTATATTCTGGTTGTTTTTTCATTTTTGTAAAATAAGCTATTATTTTTCTTAGTAATCTGTTTAAATTTTGTTACTTTCCTAGTTTACAATTTTCTGAAAGATCTATTGTTATTTTGTCCTGAGACTCAGGTACTGTAGTCTTGCATGATTAACGTAAAATTATTTCCTTGGTCTAGTGTTTAGGGCTGTTTGAGAGATGAAATTTTTGGGTCAGTGATCTGTGTTTCAAACTGAAACATAGAAAGTTGAAGGATTAGCATGATCGAAGAAATCTGTTAGATGGAAATTAGCTGGATGAATTGCCTTCATGAGTATTGAAACTGTATTATATTTTTCCTTAGGAAATTAAGTCAATAAAGAGATTGAAGCATTGCTCTGAAATAATTCCAAGTAATAAAAGTATTTAATATGCATTGAAGAGTGGTCCAAAGTGGCAATACATAAGATGTTAACCATAAATTGACAGAGAAGCTGTCCAAATGTCTAAGTAGAAGATTGGCATATCAACAGAGAAAACATCAACCCAAAAAGGTACTTACAATTTCAATACTACATTTGAGTTCTATTTTTCCTTTTCCATCATTCCGAATCAATTTGTTCCCCTTTACCAAGTATGCTGTATTTATAAATCTCAGCTTTGTTTGCTTCTATGGGAAAAAGGCATATCTACCACCTATTCACCTATACTGGTGATACTGTCTTAAAATGGTTTCATCCCATGCCCATGTTAAAAGTGGTCACCTTTGATTTTCCAGGTTCAATCTTTGGTCTATTAAAATCTCTTTCTTTCAACTCTGTGCATAGAGAAATACCCTTGTTGATTAGTTTGTCTCACTCAAATAATATCAACTTAATACATGCATTTGGTTCTCCCAATTAAAATCATTTCTTGAGAGTCATGTGCCTCTTGTCCTTGCCATTTGAGACTGATACAGGCATTTTCTTTCTCTCGAGAAAATCAGTTATTTAAGAGTTCTATTCTCATTGTCCTTTCCTGGGTCTTTCAAGTCTCCTATGGGACAAATCTTGGTCCATGTATATAGTTTTCTATTTTTATAACTAACCAAGTTAGGTAGCCACAACTTTAGTCATAAATTAGTCACCTTTGTCAGTACTTACTAAAGAGTACTTAATAATGTGGATCGATATCCCATCATAGGGATATGCCATTGTAGAAATAGCTTGTAATACATCAGTGAACTTTAGCAGGGCTGGGGCTTTCACTACTCTATGCAAGAGGCATGCATTAAACACGCTCTCCTTTAATTATTTTCCAAGTTGTCTATATTACAAGCCCTTGGGAATTATGGTATATTTATGCCTATGACATGGAAGAACAAAACTCCTGTTAAAATCCAAATAAAAAATGACTAATGTTCCTCTTCTGCATTGAATACATAATTAAAGGAATTAAGCCCTTGCAGAAGAGGAACATTAGTCATTTTTTTCTTTGGATTTTAACAGGATTTTTGTTCTTCCATGTCATAGGCATAAATATACCATACTTTTCTGCTGACTTTTAATTACAGCTTCAGTAATCTGTTAATACCAATGTGAGCCACATAGATGCATTTGTTTTTAAACAATGTTGTAGTAAAAAAGAAGTCATTAGCACTATCCTTGTTGATCATCAATCTTATGTCAAAATGGATATCAATGAAAAGTTCATAGGTTTTCAAGGACAGATGCAATTTAGGAGAAAAATAAGTGGTACAGTATTTATTTATATTTGGAAGTTGCAAACATCACATTAGTTAAGTTGGAGATCCAAAAAGCATCACGTAACTTCAATTAATGGCCAATCAATGGATAGGCTCACAGAATTATGTCATTCTAAGTAGTTGCATTGGATGGTTATGAGGATTCTTAAAATCTTGAATATTATTAATAAAATCTAGTGCATCATCTCAAAAGAGTAGCCTTCTAAGTTCTAAGTAATCAAGTTGTATAGATAAATAAATCCTTTGCATAACCATATTCTTATCTTCATATCATGCTCAACAACCACTTTGAAACTTTTGAGATTGAAATAGCCAGGTGACAAATCGCTTCATTATGCACCATAACAATTACCTACATTTTGCAAGCAGTTGGAACAATGGAAAAATTAAGCCTTATGCAGGTGCAAAGGCTAAATAAAATAGATTTCCAAAAAATGTCACAATTGTCAAGATTAGAAATCAGTATATATGAGACAAGAAACATAGAGTTCCTGAACAATTTTATCAGGAAGCTCTTTTATTGCTTTGGATGGCCAGTTTTCCGCTTGTGGCGACTGAAGTCTGACACAAATCTAAATGTTTTGCCACATCCTGCAGTTTTACAAACATAAGGACGCTCTTTAGTGTGGACACGAATATGTTCAGTTCTTGCCCATGCCCACTTGAAAGTCTTTTCGCAACCTTTCCAAGGACAAGTCAGGGGCCTGTCATCAAGGTGTACACGGCGGTGGTGCAAAAGGTATTTATGTGAAATAAAATGTTTTCCACATCCTTTAATAGGGCATGTGTTACGTTTGTGCAAATGTAGATCCTGTTTTGATGTGAAGTTCATGGTACATCCTTCTGCATCACAACGATATCCATTTTTTTCATCTGCATTCTTGGATAGTGCAGTTTTTGCCTTTTTCTTCCCCTTTGATATGTTCTTAGTGGAGGCTGGCTGTGGTAATAATGCCTTTTCTGCAACTTTACTCACTACCTCCACCTTAGCTTTTAATGATCTTGACCTTAGCCTTGTACTTGGGCCACCTTCAAGCTCACCTGCATGGATGGTGTCAAAAAATAAAGGGTCAGGAATGAGAACTTTAAGATGTTTTCCTCAGTTATAACAAGCATATCAACGAAATCTTTTATTAAAAACTCCAGATATTCAAAAATTTAACTTTACCAGTGGGAGAAGAGTGATGTGAAACAATTTGTGACTTGCTGACAACAGTGTTTTCCAAGATTGAGACTTGAGAACCTTCAGCAGAATGGACCTTGACTCCATGTTTTAGCCCTAACTGCATATTCCTTTTGCTTCTTGTGGAGCATTTAGTTTCTCTTTTCTTACCTATGTCACATGAATCAACCCCAGAGAAGCATCTGTTCCTAGTCCATTGGGAAATGTAACCTTTATTTTGTCCATTGGTTCCTTGTGTGTTCTGGATTTCTATGTCTGCTTCAACAATCTTCTCTTGAGTGTGATCAGCCTTGGCCTGAGCATAATCTTCATCCCCTACTTTCTGTTTTGGCTTCTCACCAGCTAGGCATGATGCAGTGGGTTTGGTTGCCAGTTCTGTCTTGGAATGCGCAGAAAAGCCTTCATCACTTTCCATCACAGAATCTTCTTGAATATCCATTGGATGGTTGGGTAATAGAGTTCTCACATCGGAGTCCAGTGTTGTACATTCCAAAAGCTTAACTTTCTTAATAATGTCATATGTTTGTCCCCAGTGAATTTTTCTCTTCATAGCTGATTTTCCTGAGATTGAAACCTTTTGTGTATTTTTTGTGTATGTAATCAAAGAGTGCTCATTGCGAGTAAATGTTATTCTCTTTTCTAATTCAGGTTTATAATCTGTATTCAGGACCATGGTGTTTTGTTGAGGTTGCCCACCCTGTTGACACACTCCACTTTCTTCAGTGATGGCCCTTAAATTGGCACATGAAACTTGTTCAACATCAGGACCTCCCAAAAGGGGTATTGAAATTTGCTCATCTGGAGTCATGGTCGTTTTTGGCTTTACTATGGGCTTACAATCTGCCATTTCAATCATGTGTTTCCGAGGATGCCCTTGCTCTTGGCTGACTCCATCTCCTAATCTTTTGGTTTTTAAGGTCCCAAAAGAAGCTGATGGCTGAAATTCATCACATGCCAAGTATGGATGTACCTGATTCACCATCCAAACTCTTCCACACCATTTTCCAGCAACAGTTATCTTTTTATGCTTGCTTTTTTTCCTTTGCTTTTTGGAATCATATTGCCACTCTGATCCATGTGCACTGTTAGCAGAATAACTATCCAAAGAGCTGCTAAAAAACAATGAATCCAGAACTGGATTATATGGTATCTGCTTGCTATACAAAGGTGATTTGCTAAGATTGATGCTATGATACAAACTCATGTTCAAGCACACAGTCCAATCAGTGCTTGCAAGTTCTGAACCCCCTTCATCATCGATAACTGAATGAATAACTTCTAGATCTTCAGCAGCTGCATCCCTCAATGGGATATCCTTCCACAAGTAGTTATTACCAATTTCAGAAGCAAGCGATCTTGCTTTCTTTTCTATTATAGGATAATCTGTAACAGAAAATAAAGCAAAATATTTAGCTGTCAGTATTTGAATAATTTTAATTTTGATGTAACTTATGAAAACAATGCCTTTTTATTGATTCTATGTACTTATTATAATTGCCTAAGAATCTGATTTCCTAATGTCAATCCTTTAGGATGTTTCCAAGATTCCTTCCCTCATACACTGTATCAGTGTACATTATTTCCCCTAGGACATTGCTTGATGAATAAGGCATTTGGTGAGTACAATTCCTTACATAAAAATCTCACATGTCATCCTAATCTAGATTTATCAATAACAATTTCAAGGAATATCAACACTTAATTAGATGAAAGAAACATAAGTGGTTAAGATACACCCAAAACATTTTGAACAACGTTTCTTCTAAAGATCACCTCGGTTTATCACAGGCAGCATGATGATTTTGGGAAATCATGTGTCTTGTTACTCTATGCTATTGTTAACAGCATTCCCATACAAATATGGACTAAACTAACTTCGTGCCAATTCTTCAATTATATTGTGGTGCACATCCTTATATATTAAATTTAAATTAGTAAAGTTGCAAGTAATAAGGGCCTTCGATAGTCCAAAGGGTTAAGCTCAACCAATTGTTGCCAATGTTGCTGGGCATTTGGCTAGTTCCATGCCAGTAGGTGACTGTCCGTGAATTTGGGGAAACATCCCTTGGGTTTCACCATGAGGTTTTCCTTGGAAAAAATAAAGGCCTTCAATGCCTCCCATATCAACCAACCAATTTATACATGATTTGATGGACCTAGAGAATTAAAGAATTATCATGATTAGGCCATAGGCTATTAATGTTTTATGCCATTGTACTTGATATTTGTCTCTTTGAATTGCACATACGAACCCCAACCACTAGCTAGTCTTGCAATTTATCTTATTATGGGCTAGCTTTATGATGGATTAATGATGTTTACACTATGTAAAACTGAACGTGATAGCTTTTCACATGCTTAAATTTTTAATGACAACTAGAGGTACACTCATTTTAGCAAAACGAAAGTCTGCAATTTTTTGGAAGTCTTATAAATGCACTAGTCAATGACCAGGCATAAATGTCATGGAGCTAATTCACAAAATTGTAATGTCAATGAGATATCCACTTCATAATTTGATGTGGATAGCTAGGCCCCACGAAGAACTAAAAGTGCATTATGTTACACATAGTTACATTACCTTGCGACTAACTTTTGCACAAGTTGCAACACCCATCTTCATAAACTCTTATTAATGCACAAGGGTTAAGCTTTCAAAATTATATTTATATTTACTGTCAAATGAAATTGACAATATCTCCTTTCTAAATTGCCTTTGACTAATTAGCCTATTGTGTCTCTTTCATATGTTTGCTTGTGAATATTGTGTCACTAATCACTAGTTTAAATTTGTTAATCAACTAGAAAGCCCAAAGCCATCTCTCAAATGATCTAGGATCATCCATCTTGGTTGTAACTTGTCAGTGAGTTGGATGGGATAAACCCAATGATTGCCTGATACTTGGTCCAAAAGTCCAAAAGATATTGGGTAGCCTCTCATCTCAAACTGATCTATTGAGGTTCCCTACCTTTTCCGATTTATTGGAAGTAATCTTTAACGGGTTCCACCTTTCCAACCATTCATGCACTCCGTGAAGGCCTTTAATGGGTTCCACCTCTCCAACCATCCGTGCACTTTATGAAGGGCATTAGAGATATCATCTTATACAACATATTTGTGCATTATGGAATCTGCACTAGTGTTGTAAAAGCACACTAGTTAGCTGAAAATTTTAAGAACTGTTGAACCAACTCATTGTCCTTGCCTAGAGTAAAGCTAGCAAAGTCTTGTGCTTGGACTTAGTACTTAGCAATGTATGTTAATTCCAATGAAAAAGACATCAAACCTTACACAACATTTATAACATCATCTACAATTTGCCTAGTCCTTTTGTCTTGAAACAAGTTTAGTGATATTGAGCAACATGAGGTCATATACTTTGAACAACATCATCTATCAACTTAAATTATTTTAGCATAATGGATTTGTTCACTATGTACTTATGTGGTTGTTGTTCGAAATAAAAATTGAACTTTGACAAACTATATACCATCCCTTAGGGGTCACATTTTGTAATTGTCCAAATTTTTCAACTTAAGAAAGCTACCAAAAACTTAATCTTGATTGATTATTATCATTATATAACTATATATTTCTTTTTATTTCAATAACCTTCTTCCTCGATTTAATGTAGAAGGGTAAGAATACTCATACTTATTAGAGATATAAGACCTAATCATGTAATAAAGTCAGGTTAGTAGCTTTAGGTTAAAAGATTAGGGTTTTTGTCTTTTAGGTTTTTTGTCTCCTAGGATTAGAGTTTTGGTCTCTCAAGCTCTTTATAAAAGTGAGGAGCCTCATTGTAATATTGTATTGTTCAATAATAATATCATTCGATGTTTATGAAAATCATGTTTTCGGTATCGTAACCCTACCTAGGGTTTCTTCGGTTCTTGTAATATGGTATCAGAGCAGGTTAGTTAGAGGTTGAAGCATGAAGATCAGAGGGTTCGATTATTTGTTTGAAATTAGGGGTCGATTTAGAAGAGTTACCATTTAGAGAGATCTATTGGCAAGAAGATAAGTCGCCCACATTTATAGAGTTGTCGAATTAAGGAGCTGCCATTTTTTTCTTCAGAATTGGTGTGAAGAGGTTTAGCCATGGAGCCACCATCCATCTGCAGGAGTCACACTATGCCTATGTCAACAAAGTGTCACCATCAAGGTGAAAGCTTTCCACGATTGCAACAAAGCCAATGCTTCCATCGTGTATGTTGACAGTGCACAAGTCAATAAACAGTCAGATCCATCAAAGAGTGTGACAGATGAAAGAATCTATGGGGGTGACTACAATAAGAGAATCGAACCACCATGTTGTTGGGTAGATAGAAGTCACCCGAGTTGCATATCCAATAGGCAAGGAAAAGTGAAGTTGAGCACCATAACAATCCCCAAATTTGCAGAGAAAAATCCAATAACAAAGGACTCATAAGGACTCCATCTCGTCTCGAATTGATACCCAAGGAGTGCTTGCCATTGTTACCCCTCACTGTCGAAATGATCAACAAGAAAAAAGATGATAGAACCTGTTGTGAGAAAGACGCAGAAGAAAGGGAATGACATAACCGAGAGCTCGGAGTCGGATTCCATCCTTTACAACATCGATTTGTTTATTGGTATCTTCGTCGACAACCTGGAGTTAGATCACAAGCATCATATGAGGAAAACATGAAAAAAACTGTGGAAGACTTTTGGGTTTTCTATTGCCATTTTGCTCAGGTTTCTTCTATGCCAAACCCAACAAATGTGCACCTTTTCAAAGAGGGTATTCAACCTTTGTGGGAGGACCCAAGAAATCATAATGGAAGTGGATAATTCCGCTAAATAAGACTATCTTAGGCAGGTTTTGGGAAGAATTAGTACTAGCGCTAGTAGGAGATTAGTTGGATTATGGTGACAATGTTTGTGGTATTGTATTAAGTGTTCTTAAGGGAAAGGTGAAAGATAGACAACATATAGTGAGTGTAGCCATGATTTAAGATCCTCGGGATGCTCACAATGGTGAAGAATCTACTGAAGAAAAGAGATTTTATGCATTTTAGGAAGCTCGTGCTTTGAAGACATGGAGGGATCAATTAATAGCTTAGAATAGATTATTGTCCGGTTAGTTTAAAAATTGTTGATCTAGGGAAAGATCCCTCATTAGTTGGAGAGACATGCATGTGGATGCAGTCTACTAGTGACGTTACGCGACATGCATGTGGATTGTTGTCCAATAATTGACTTTGGGAGATTCAGGATTCGAGAGTTTGGGAAGATGGAATCTAGGAACTTAGGAATTCAACCCAACAATTACATCGTTACGAGGGTTATGAGGCAGCTTGATGGAGCCCAAACTAGTCGAGGAATTGTGTTTAGTGTCAATACCATTCTCTCCATTCTCACTAGTGTCTTAAGGTCTATGTGACATATTACTAAACTTGAGTTAGAACACAAGACAACTTCAATAGTTGAGTAAAAAGTCCTCAATGGAGGTTGAGTAATGGATCTTTTCTTTGTTTCCCAAGAAGGAATTACTCACACACTCGTCTTCTAACTGTAAAGGATTTTAAATATCAGAAGCATGTAAAGACCATATAATGGAAGTATTATGAATGGGATAAGTGCTTTTAGTTGTTGATGTTTTGGTAGCTACGGGAGGAACTTTCCTCTAGAAGACCTTTCTTAGATGAAGAGAAGATTCTGGAAGTCCAGGAAGACCATTAAACATCAAGAAGAATACCTAGAAGAGAAGTCGGCCCACACAGAAAAGAATAAAGTAAAAATAAGATTCCCATAGAAGAAGTCGGCCAGGCGGGTTGACTTGAAGACTATATATAAGGAGGACGTCTAACTCATTTGAACACACTCACAACTCACTCTCTCACTAAGGAAAAGGTGCGCAAGTATGAGGAGGAAGAGGAGATGCAGAGCTGGGGTTTTGGTTATTCTTGGTGGCTAATTTATCTTGTGCACTATCTCTCTAAAGAGGTGCACTCTTCTTATATTGTGTTGCTACTGCAAATGTGAGCACTAGAGGTGTGCTAGTCTAGTGCTAGGGTTTATATATTGTCTGTGGCTCTTAAGAGCTAGTGAATGGTTGGACTTTGTGAACATAATCTATCTAAGAAAGGTTGTTGGGTTTTTTCCCCCATTTGGGGTTTTCCCAGGATAAATCTCTTGTATTGTTTTTGTCTCTTGTTTATACTGCTACTGCTTAGTTCATGATATATATATATATATATATATATATATATATTT
>ML782112.1:627097-649939 GCA_009831015.1 Picea engelmannii | reverse complement strand
ATATATATGCATCAAAATATATATTTTTTATGTATTATATAAAAAACGCTCCCGAAAACGCTCCCGCTCCCGGCGATTTTTGAAAATATGCGCTTCCCGCTCCCGCTCCCCGCTCCGCGCTCCCGCTCCCAACAGCCTTGGACACAACATTTATCCTGGGAAACCCTCTAGGGGAAGAAAACCCAACAAAAACTTCCTTACCATAAATTGTCAATACAATGTCAAGAGATAACTCAAACCAATACATATAGTCCTCTCCAAAAAATGTGCCATTCTTCTCCCTCTCTCCAACTGGTAAGTTGCAGCTTGCCTCTTAGAAAATGAGCAAGTGTGTCGTGTGATAAGTGAGGCGCTAGCCTCTCTATATATACAAGTCTGGCACGTGTGAAGGGTCTTCACTGGCAGGGTCGACTTCTCACTCTGGGTGGGTAAACCCACCTTTATTATATTTTTGGGTCTCAATAATCACTATTGGGGCCGACTTCTTATTCTGCCTATTACAATTGTCTGTTGACCAATCTGCAAAAGGGGATTTGGTCTTAATACAATTACCGACATGATTAATCCACAATGGGGATTAATCTTATAAATAATATATCAATAATAATAAGAATACTCTTTGCAGTTACATTATTTCAATAAAAGACTCATCTTCCCAAGTGGAATCTTCAACCGGTAGTTTCCTCCATTTAATGAGATACTCTGAAATGGATCTATTCCTCAGCTGGCGAATTCTTGTGTCAGTGATGGCTTCGGGCTCCAATATGATTTTTCTTTCCTTGTAAAGTTCTAGCAATATAGTTTGAACTGAGATCTTGTCACCTATAACCTTCTTTAAGCATGAAACATGAAAAACTGGGTGTACTCGTGAACATATTCTGTCTAAAAAAGGTTGTTGGGTTTTTTTCCCCCATTTGGGGTATTCCCAGGATAAATCTCTTGTGTTCTTTTTTTCTTTTGTTTATACTGCTACTGCTCAATTCATGATATATATATGTGTGTGTGTGTGTTTTGCATTGTTTTGAAAGGGTTTTCTTTTGCATTGAAGGTTTGCATTTGCATTGCTTGCCTCTCATACAGGCTAATTTCCCCCAACCTTTAACAAACTAAAATTAACTCCTAGATGTCACCTAATAACTCACATAGTAACAAGGGTCTACCCCCTTAGCTTCCCCAGGAGTAAGCCTAGACAACAGGAGTTCAAGTCGAGGTGACAGTGGGCTTGAACTTAGGCATTGTGCCTCCGAGAACACACTAACTCGATTGAGACTTAGTCCACGTTTGCAAGTGTGTATAAGGACGACACCATCTTTGGCGTCTTTGTTGGGGATCGGTCTTTTATCCTTGGTCTTAACGACTTAACTTAATTTATTATTTTAAAACTAAGTGATAAATTTCTCCCTAATTTTTTTTTAACTTGGGTTGTGTTATTCGTTTTTGCTTACTCTCCAAGTGGCGATTCCATTTGAAAATTCTTTGAAGTATACTATCAGGAGCAATCCTCTTGCTCCTTGTAGGCTGCTTGAAATTCTTGGAGAAGAAACAATCTTTAATATCCATCCCTTGTTGTACATAATAATCTAACAACTTTTTGTTTTCCTTCTTGTTTTTGCTTTATTTGATGTTCGTGTTTGTTTGAAATAAACTTTGTCATCTGGCGACTCCACTTCAAAATAATTTGACAAAGTGTTCTTCAAGGAGGAACTCACGGCTTGTTTAGCTTCATCCTTGAACTTGAAAAAGTTTTTGGATGAGGTTAGCTAGTTTTCCTTCTCGTCGGATCCTTAATAATTCTTGGGTCCCAGTCCTTTTCTTTAGACCTTTGTTCAATGATCTAGTTAGAAATGGGCTCCTTTTTTAATCCTCTTGATTTTTCAAGAATTGTTGGTTATCCTCATGATATATCTGATGATGTCATTAAAAACTTGTCTGATTTTCATGATTATGGTGATGCTTGTGCTCATGTCAAGGCCTTTGGGTAGTGTATTGATGATTGGTATAATCCACCTATTTATGAGGATGTTCTAATGAAAATGTTTTCCTGGATTCTTGTTGAGGTATATGCTTATGATTGGCTTCATGATTCTGATGATAATGAGTTCAAGACCATACGAGACTTGTTGCTTGCCTTTTTGGAGAGATTTGGTGATGATCATGATGAAAATTACAATGAATTGGTTGATGCTTTTATGGAAAAATGGGAGAAGAAAAAACTTACAGGTATAAAAACAGTCAATTCAGATATAAAGATAGATACTCCACCAGATCCCATTAAGGAGTGTATAAAAATGATGCGGAATATGCATTTTTCCCATGCACAACAATGTAAGGTCGTGTAGTTAGCCATGGAAGATAAATTAGAGATCATGGAGGCTCGCTTTGCAGATGAAGAGACTTGTATTGAATATTCGAACCCTATAGAACTTGAGCTTCACAGTGAAAAAGATAGGGAAGTTCATAGGGAAATTTCGGATGAGTCCATAGATGAGCAAGTAACCGATCTTGAGGAGATAAAGGAATTTGAGTTTGAAGTTGTTGAATATCTAGATAATTCAAGTCTCCACCCTCCTCCCGAGGAACCAATCTCTCTAAGGGAGAACTTTGACAACCTTGACGAAAACAATGCAAAGGTTCCTTTGACTTGTTCATTTTCAACCTCTCGACCAAAAAATGACTTAGTACAGGGTAATGGAAGAATGTAAAGCAACTTCAGTTTATCAGTTTCATATCATCATGAGCATTGGTTGGTCTTCCACCATGACGGTCATGTGCAACAAGCTATCAAAATTTTACACGGCTTGTCAAACTCCAATGTTTGGTTGAATAGAGAAAGATGAATGATTCTTGGTTGGTTCTTTCTCAGAAGAAACTCCAAGTTGAAAAAACTTGGAAAAGGGTCTTCAACGAGTCCTCTCGGACATGGATGTTTCAGATATTTGTGGTTTCATTCCATCCATTGCATGGTTGGTTGTAACGTATCTCTAACCCTTCTCCTTTATTTTAAGTTTTGTATTATTTCATTTCATTATGTAATTATGTTACTTAGGTTACTCATTGTATCAAAGTTTCATTTTGTAAATTGTTGCACAATAATAATTTCTTTCATGTGATTATTGTTTATAGCATTTTATTTGTTCATTTATATATGTATTTATGTTGGGTATTGGTGAGCACTCTGTTTTGTAGATTCTGAATTCTCGTATGCTCTCATTCCCAAAGAAAGATCAAACACACGTCCCCATGTGGAGCTAGATGTTGACCACCTATTTCAACTAGGGGGTCAACTCCATGTGCCATGAAGCCATGTACCTGATGGTGCAATAAAGTTGAAGACTTTCTGGTTCTACAAGGCAAATTTTGGCATCGACACTTCTTTTTGTAGCTGGAATTTTCGCTCTCCTGCGTGGAATAATAATGTAATGGGTCTGCATGGATCATATTGTAGGTTAGTTACCTAGGACTTTATCAATAAGGAAGTCCTTTCATCGAGTGTTTTTTTTCTCAGGTAATTAATTTGGCCTAACCAACCTTTTTAATTACCCTTGAGTTTTTCACTCCCACAATAATCTTCCAAAGTGGTGAAGGGTGTTTTAATGATCGAGCCCTATGGGTAACTAGGGTCTAGGAATATTGTAAATGACCATGCTAGACATCTCCTAGAATCTTGCGGAATTTCGTTGAGTCTAAGTTAATTTTTTTTAATTTTTTAAAGTTACCCAATTAATGGTAATTTTAATTATTTTTTATGTAAAAATGTAAAAACTAGGTCCTTGGAGATTTTGATAGGAGAGTGAGTACTTGAAAGAAATGGAATGAAACACCCTACACCATTGGACCAAGTTTCAGCTCAATTGGACAAGTTTTGCTAGGTCATTGTCCATGAGGAGTCCAAGTCAATGCAAGTCAACAATTTAATTCCTTAATTGACAAAGTCAAAATGTCAATTTTTTGTAAAAAATAAGCAAAAATGTTTGAGAGAGTGTGTGGAAGGTTTCCTAAGCCTTTTCTTAAATTGGAAAAGTAATTTTCCACTTAAAATACCCTCCCTTGCTTAGCCAACAACTTAAAATGGTGTTCCCTAGCTAATTGACATGTGAGAATTAAAAAGTTTAAGTAAAAAAAACCACCTAAACCCTAACTTCGCTCTCCTTGGTGTTTAACTTAATGTTTGACCATAAGAAAAGGTGTTTTCCCTCTTTACACCTCACTCCTCAAACCCTAACTCACTATGAAAACCCTAAAAGTGACTCTTCCTTGACTTTGTCTATTTCTATTGGATGTGTGACATGTGTAGCTCATCCAAGAGGGGTCTTTCCTCTCTCCTAAGTGTTATCGCACAACTTGTACTTTGATAGAAGAAAAGGTAAATGGAAAGCAAATTGACGTAACAGGAGACTATCCTATCACTGTCACTTTAATAAGATGTCTCTTTCTATTTAGGGTGGTAGGCCCAGGGGAGATGTCCTCGGTGACCTGGGGGTTTGAGAAGGCAAAGTCAAAGCAGCTAGGTAAAGATCCCCTCTCACAAGTCACCACCGATCAAAAAGTTCAGTTTAATAATCAATGAAGATATAATATGTCAGAAGTGTATCTGCCTGAAACAAAACAACAAGAAAACTATATATTTGCAAGTACACTTGTTGGTTAGCACTTCATAAAACCATGGACTTTCTTAATAAAAGCAATTAGCTGAATATAATGAAGTAAACATAAATCTTATAACAACAATGTTTATAGAGCAATACTTCACATAAAATGTCTTGAAAATAACTTCAAAGTGACCGAAAACCATTAACCATTGAAGTCATAACATTAGCATTTGACAGAAGCACATAGACAAAGTATAATTCAGCCTTTACAATTGCTTTTATGAGCTTTTAATGTTGCATCTAATGGTTGTAGCTTACTTTAGTAACAACAACAATGTTGTTAGTAGGTCAAGTTATTCTAGGGTTAGAAAGTGTTAGTAGGTTGCTTGAGGTAAAAGATTTGAAGGTAGGTTTCATCAATCAAACAATTTCAAGGTCTAAATCAATGCCTTTTGGGGCTAATGGAGTCACTTGCAACGACAAAACTTGAAAGAAACAAATGATAATGTAAGAGCTAAGAAGAATGAAGATTGAGGTGTTGGTAAGCCAAAGCCTCAATCAACAAGCCTTAGAAGGAAAACAACCACTAGGAAGTAGGTAGCCCTAGGCCCTAGCAGCTTTCCTTCTTCTTTAGCTCAATCTTGAAATAATTAGTGGCTTGATGAAGCAAATAGCACTAGAGTGTTGCAATGGCAGGGCTCTAGTACAATGCTTCAAAGGTGGGGTCTCTAGCACAATCTAGTAGGTGACAAATTGTTAAGACAAAGAAAATAACATGTGCTTGTTCTCCTAGGGTTTTACACTAGCAATTTCATAATCTTGGAATAAATGCAAAGTAAATACACCATAACCATTCAAAGCAAAGAAGGATTGTAGAAATTCACTTACATCCACCAAGAATAGTCTAGCAATAAGCCTAGTTGAAGATTTTCCAATAAGAAAAATGCCAAGAAACACCAAATTAAGCCTCCTCCAAGAGATTCGCCTAAAATTTCAACCAATAAACCCTAATTAGGGCACAAATTTCAGACCTCACTTAAGTGTGAGTGAAAGATGATGAAACATAAGAGGTAATTTCCCCTTATTTATACAATACTAATGACCAGAATTAGGTCAAAAGGCCGACATGGCCAGTTACAAATAATAGCTAGTTTTTACATTAAAAGTCATAATTAAACCCTAAAACATGTTGTTAACATGACGTCATGCCCTTTTAGGGTGACGTTAGGCCCATTTTGGGCAATGTTCGCCTCCTGGAGCAAAACGTTAGGCCTCCTTGGGCCGTAGAAACTTGCTACTTGGCACACAACTGCCTCCAAAACATCTCAAAACATTGGATGACATAATGGGCCTTCCAAGGCCTACATCATGGTGGAAAGGGCACAACCCCCCAGGGTCTAGGCCTGTCAAGATGCTCCTGATGAAACGTCCTCCTCTCTCTCTGATGCAATCCTATGATTTGTCTATGCCCCCTGCTCAGGTCTCAACATCCATCTTGTGGGATTTTAGTCCCATGGAGCTTCGAACTAATCATCTCCCCATGTGTACCTGTCCATCAGGTACATGTCCACTGGGTGTGCCTCTACAACATCAACAAATACGCTCTCCATGGGCTCATAAGTCACAGGGATCATAGCAATGCCAATCACATCTAATCATCAAGTTATTAAACATGTGCACGAAACCCATTTCACTCGGGCAAGTGCTCAAAGACATTGTGCTAATCTGCAAGCCAAGTTTGGAGGGGACATTAGGACGTCCTATTGGGTTGATGCTCATTGGATGTGGGATGTTTCCGGGAGAAGCCAAATCTAGGCCATGTGAGTGGATGAGGTGGTAAAGGATGTTTGGGCAAGGGGTGTAGTGATAGCAGGGAAATGTATGGCTTACCTGTGGGTGCGTCTGAAGAGGGTGAGTTGCACCTTGTTATGGATGAAAATGTTTCCAAGCCCATTCATGCCTTTTATCTTTTATTCTTATTTTTTTTCTTTCAAGAGGCTAGTTAGGGGACACTGCCCTGGTGTGGTGACCAGTGGTGGCAATGTTACCCACAAGCACTTCACGGCAATGAGAAGGTTGGCTCATGATGAGACCCCCTTTCTCTTGGCTATGCCACCAAGAGGCACTACCCTAGTGTGGTGATTGGTGGTCGATAGTGTCATACCGCTACATGCCCATGGACCTAATAGGCTCGCTCGTGATGAGACCCCATATCCTATAACCATGCCTTGTTTTGTTATTTTTATGGGTCCCTCTATTTGTTGCTGAGAAGCTTTTTATTGCTTTCGCGGGGATCCTTAGGCGAAGCATCTCAAGGTTTCATTCGTTTGGCTTTTATCTTTTGCCAACGACTTTTACCCTCTGGGCCTTTAGCCCCTTCTTACCACAAGGTAAGGTACAACCCTTAGATATTTGGCCAACCTAATGCCTGGACCAGTGTAATGGGATGGATGAGTGGGAAGAAGATGAAAAGTGGTAAGTATGGTGGGAGAGGACGATGGCCTTTCATGAATTCCCCCCAGTGGCAACTCAAACCCTATGGGTACCAGCGTACTAGGGCATCTTGTCATTACCCCCAGGTGTGGTCAAGTGAAAAAGCATAAGGTCCAAGCACACGTTAAAAGAAAAAATAATTAAAAGCACATATTCAAAGGTTTTGAGGATCAGA
This sequence comes from Picea engelmannii, assembly GCA_009831015.1. Lineage (NCBI taxonomy): Eukaryota > Viridiplantae > Streptophyta > Pinopsida > Pinales > Pinaceae > Picea > Picea engelmannii. Next base: position 642,682 of record ML782112.1, on the reverse strand, counting down.
GTGACACATACCATGATACCCGAACTCATTACCTCATGGAGAAAGATTCATTTCTGATGCAAGACCAGGCCGATGTGATGGATGTTGTTGTTGTTGACTAAGTGGAGGCACTGAAGAATGAAAGGATGGGCCCTCCAGGGCCATGCTCAAATCGATCTGGCTCTTGATACTCAATGTCTAGGACCTGTGGGCCTCGAGACATAATCTCCTTAGTTTTCCCTAGGCTAGGGGAAAACACCAAGTATAAAACAAAGCCTCCCCTCCCTCATTTGAGACATCTCTTCTCAGCTATTGTTACTATGCCAAAATCTCTCCCACTCTTCTCTCTCTCTCTCTCTCTCTTCTTGTTTTCATTATTTCTTCTCAAGCTTGTGGCAAGTATTTGCTCAAGCTTGTTTCTATTCTAATCAATAAATCTTTGAATGATCCATGGTGTTGAGAGTCTTCTTGATGCCATCTTGCAACTATTGAGGTGATCTTGTTCTAGTTTTATTTCTTGTGCATGCTTTAAGTTTATAGATTTAGAATAGAAACTACAAGCAAAGTATTTTGCTTGGATAGATTTGTGGTAGTATTATTATAGATCTAGTGAAGTGTTTATTTGGGTATTGCAAAGTATTTTATTTAACCATCTAGATCTACTCACATCCTCTCTATTTTTGTAGCTTTTCTCACAATATTTGCAGGTTACCTAAGGGTTTTATGAAAAGATTTCAGATCTGAAAATTTTTCATTTCACCCACTTAAACCCTCTAAATATTTTTGTTCTTAATTTTTGTTTTTCTCCATACTTCTTTTGGCATTCTAACATACTTGAATAGAGCATTTAAACACTATATACTTGCAGATTTTTACACAGAAAATTTATGGTTTTACTGAGAGAAATTTTCCCAAGATTTTGGTCTTTTTGCAGCTTTTCCAGCAAGTTTTGTTTGATGATTTGTTGCAAGTCTGCACCAAAAAGGAGGTGCTACAGCCCATTTGGGGCCCTAAAACGTCCAAGAGTAACCCCCTAAGTTAGGATATTGAATACCCTCATCCTCTACTTTCTTACATTGAAAAGCAAGCCCCCATAGAGTCTCTAGGACTTGCATTTCTCAAGTTTATTTAAATTTTTGCAATTTTTTATTTCTTTTGCCTATACCTAGCAAAGAGGTTTTGCTTTGCCACCCATTCTATGTCGTAAGGCTAGGATTTAGATTTTATTTATGTTTTAAGCTTTCATTTCTTGCTGCCCCACTCGTCCTTAAAACAAGGTTGTGTGGCTAGGTTTACTTATTCTTTTTCAAGTTAAGTTATTTTCCTACATTCTTTTGCCTACACTTAGCAAAGAGGCTTGGCTTTGCCACCCATGCTATATCGTAAGGCTAGTTTAGCTTGTTAAATAGTTTCATGGTTTATGGTTTATGCTTCTAGTTTTCCTTCTAGTTCATGTGAATATCTAATTAGTTAGAAGCATCTATTTATCTTGTTTAAGCCCTTCGAGACATTTTCTTTCTCTTGTACATTTTATTTAAGCACTTGTTATTTCATTTTGCTCAAGCTTTCAACACAAGTAATTTTTAATTGCTTAATCAATCTATTTAGGCTTTAGGGGAATCAATTTACTTAGCGTAATTAGATCACCCATTACTGATACAACTTTAGCCCCAAAAATGAGGTGACTTGGGGTGCTAGATCAGGGATGACCTCACGTCACTAAGTGTTCCCCTTGTTGAACACCCAGGTTTTTCGAATTGACCTGTGGAGCTAGGGTAAGGCCTTGCTTCTTGAGCACCCAACAATCCTTTTGGCCAAAGCGGTAGGAGTATTTGGGTAGACACCTAGTCTAGGATTGCAACTTCACTAATCTCAAATTTAAAACTTATCCACAACAACCTAAGCCTTAACCTCTTAATCTTATCTAAGTGGTTTACGCTCTTTTATTTGTGCATTTGTGCCTGTGGAGGCTTCTCTTTCAAGTATTTTAATTGAGCATTGTTGTGATTGAGCAATTCATCTTAAGTTGTGCATTAGTGCCCGTGGAGGCTTCTCTTTCAAGTTTTATCTTTCATCTCTTGAGTTGTGCACTTGTGTCCATTGGTGGCTTTACTTTCATCTCTTGGTTCCTCTTAAGTTGCGCACTTATGTTTCTAGTTGCCTCCTTGAAGTTGTGCACCTTTCATTAGGGCACTTCAAGCTTGGTTTGCAAGTAATGTTTGTGGTAAATGCATCTTGAGCTATTTCCTTTCCTTATCTGCAGATCACTTTAGAGTTAGTTCATCTTTGCTTCATTATTTTCTTAAATCTAACTAGTGCTTAATTCATTTCATTTGTAAGTAGTTGTACTTTTGTATATTGTTTAATCATCTAACAATTCTTTATTTGTTGTAATTATAATTCTTGTGTATCTAATCTAATTTGTGAAGTTATTCTTTCAATTGTACTTAGATCTCTTTCTTGTAACTTAGTTAACCCCATTACCCAACCTTAGGCACTAGTCTTAGTTGTCTTAGGGAAAGAGTTTGTTTTTGCATTGCTTGCCTCTCATATAGGCTAGTTTCCCCCAACGTTTAACAAATTAAAATTAACTCCTAGATTTCACCTAATAACTCACATAGTAACTAGGGTCGACCCCCCTTGTCTTCCCTAGGAGTAAGCCTAGACAGAAGGAGTTCAAGTCAAGGTGACAGTGGGCTTGAACTTATGTATTGTACCTCCAAGGACACACTAAGTGGATTGAGACTTAGTCCACGTTTTCCAGTGTGTATAAGGACGGGAACAAAGATCACATACCACATGGATCATGACACATTAGTAAGCTACCTCAATTTTCTTGAGATCCGAGGGCCTAATGACATCAAAAATTGTTCCTCATGGATTAGTGCAAGAAGTTTTGAGTTTGTCTTCAAGGGAAATGTGAATCTAGTTGTAACTCCAGAAGTCATTCATTAGGGTCATCATCTCATAATCTCTAGTATGATCTATTAAAGTGTGTTTCCTTTTTGGGTTGGGGTTGACCCACTTATTTCCTAGGGATGGGTTGATCAGGGAACTTGCTTACAGAAAATANAAAAAAAAAAGACCAAAAAAAAAAAAAAAAAAAAAATCCTAGGCCAACCTTTCCTTCTTTCTACTTTTCTCTTCCCTTAATTTCTTATTGAATATTTGACCCGTGTAAACTATATGAGATTCTCCCTTAGTTGACAAGATTCTCCCTGAGTTGCCATTTTTTATATATGTGATTATGCATGCCAACTCCTAGATGTCTCTTTGGCCAAGTTGTGTTTTGTTCCTAAAGTTAATGCAAACAAAAATTGTATTTGTTTCCTTGATGATAGGAACTATATTAGCTAGCCACTTAATACAGTCATTTGGTCTATTGATATAGCAAAGAGTTGCACCATAAGATCTTACTACAAGAAATCAACACAAGGGAAAATGCATCTACATGAGATATGGTGCTTGACCCAAGTCTCCACTAAACTAATGTAAATTATAAAGTGAATAATGAGGATGCCAAATCATATGAGGAGCTAAATAATTGCAAAGGTAATTTGTTTATTAGGTGAAAACTTCTGAGATGGGGGGAAATTGAGATAGGGGTCAAGAGCTTGCATTCCTTCCTAATGAGCAAACAAAAGCACCTTGAACCACTCCTTGCCTAAGACGAGGGAATTTTAAAACAAACCAAAGTCCACTTATATCAGATGTAAATAGGACATAACCAAAAGTGGCGGGGTAATGTTAAGCTAAAGAGGCATGAACCAAATTAGGTAGGAGGGCAAGCATTGGTTGAAGAAATTTAGAGATTTGTTGGGTCCGATCTTTATGAGACCCTAATGAGATGAATAAATAAAGAAAAGCAACATAAGAAATGTCAACAAGCAAGTTGTGTGATGGAACAACAAATGCCAAAGTTGAGGAAAGCCCAACCATTGAGCATTTGACATGACCATACTTGTATTTATGGTTATATTACTAAACAAAACAAATAGAAAGAAAAAAGACATTCAACTACAAAACATGAATCGAAGGAAATTGTTGGACAAGCGATTTCCTTAAATTCCATATGATCCACTACCATTTTAAATTAAATTAATAGTACCACCATTGAAAGTTGAATAGATGTTGTCTCAATATAGACTTTGAGGTCTTCCATTTATGTCACATGTTGTCACTAGAGCTTGTCACTATCCATTTTCTCAATATTGTAGTTGTCAAATGTGGAGGCATTGTAATGTGCCCTGGCATGGGGTATTTTCGTGATTTTGCAACTTGTATGTTTGTTGGTTGTGTGGGTCTAGCAAATGTATTTTGTTGTAATGAAGTTGTTTGTTGTTGGGTTCAATCTTTTATGCCCTTTGGAATACTTGCATGCTAGTTGAATCTTAGGTGTTGTCAATCTACACAAATTTTCATTGCTCAAATTCATTTTTGTTGCCCTAGTCTTTGTTGTCACTTCTTGATTAAAAGTTGTAAATTTGCATAGGATGCAAGCTCTTGGCTTTGAACTAAAATCACTTATTTGTTGTCAAATTAAAAAATGCAAAGTGTCACCTTCAATGAAATGGTGTCATCTCAAAAATAATCTCATTTGCTTCCATTTTTAGTATGCCCTCTATGCTTTGCTTTTGTATGTCGTGAGTTGCCTACTCTTCATTTGTTGTGTGACTTCAGTGTTTCTTTCAAAAAGTTTCATAAAACCCTTTCAACGGAAGTTGGACCCTTTTGTAAGTCTTGCACTACTCACTTTAGACGACTACAATCCATCTTTGTACTTTCAATCTCAAACTCTAGAATTCGTAATTTCCAAAGAACCAATGGTGTTATGATATCGCGTATAAAATAAGGGTGCACACATTCACACAAGCAATGAAGAAAAAATAAATAAAAGTTTTCATTATTAATGATGCATCTATTGTATGATATAAATCACCATAGTGTTGAAGTTTTACTTATACAGCTAGCAGTTACGGTTCTTCTTTATTATTATAATCATTTAGCACATTAGCTGCATAAATAAGATCATTGAAAGAGAGGCAATCACAGAAACAATAGAGACACACAGATTATCCTGGGAAACCCTCATGGGGAAGAAAACCCAGCAAAAACTTCATCAATATAGATAGACCAAAAACAAAGCAGAAGATCCTCCTCTACTCCTTCACTAGGAAATAGTAGTGCACCACTTAACCAAGAGATGGACCAAAAACCCTCCTTGACATCACCCCGAGTTGCAGTAGGTTCTCCTCATAGACTTGTGCACTGCAGAGCTAGGTGTTTGTATATCCAAATGAGGCACTGCCCTCTCTTATAAATAGTGGTCTGGCCAGCCTATAATTAGGTCTGGGTCGACCTATCACTTTACCCTCTTAATTTACATTTAACTGTCTAGGCACAAAAGAATCTACTTTTCCAAAGGCACAATAGGGCCTAATTAATAAATATAATATAATAATATTATTCAACATTCCCTCTTAGGTAGAATATTCTTCGAAGTTACAATATTTCAACACTCCCCCTTAACAAGAAGGGTATTCTACTAACAACATTAATAACAACTGACTGGACTCAATACATCATCAAGAGGAGGGGACATCATCAACAACATCGGGAATAATGTCGGCCATATATATAAATCATTGAAATTTTTTCTCATCATCAACATCAATAGAAACTAAGCATCGTCATCATTAGCAGCGTGGAGTTGGAGTAACATCATCATCATCAACATCACGAAGTTGGAACATCAACATCAATGGCACGAAGCTCGAACAACAACATAAATGGAGGCAAAATGAGACAGGAGCATCAACAACATTAGCAACAACAATGGGCACTCCGACAGACCGTCCATCCGGACCTTATGAGATATGTCCAGGGATAATAAAATACCCTAGGATATAAATCCTAACTAGGTTGCCACACTACTGACCACATCAAGTATATACATACATAATAACTCCGACAAACCATCCATCCGGACCTCACGGGATCTGTCCAAGGATGATCAATCCCCTAGGATATAAATCCTAACTGAGCTGCCTTGCTGGTGGTCAGGACACCGTAGTATCATCAACATCACTCACCCTTTCGAGGGAAGTCCTTTCGGACTACACCAAGCTTGTCTCGGAAGTACTCAAACTTCACATTGTTGATGATTGCAGCTTCATGAGACATTCTCCAGATCGTACTCCTCTGGACTAAGTTGAGATGATCTGTGAGAACGCCTATGTGATAACTGAGTTGTACTCCTCTGGACTGAGTTGAGATGAGTTGTGTTGGTCTCTTGTCGAGCTCATCTGGACTGAGTTGAGATGAGTTGAGATGGTCTCTTGTCATACTCCTATGGACTTAGTTGAGTTGACTTGAGATGGCTTTCCAGTTCGTACTCCTATGGGTTTAGTTGAATTGATCTGTTGAGAGTGACGCCCGTTGTGGTTGAGCACATGTGGACTTTTCCCTAGTGGCAGAGCACTAGAGGATGTGTGTGACACCCCTTGCTATATTGTCAAAGAGTAAGACTATTGTAAAACCCTAATTTGTATTGTGAAGGGTATAAGTCGACCCTACTGTGTAAAAGACAAGTAATATTATGTAAAAGATTAATTGTATTATTGAGTTGTACAAGCCGACCCTATTGTGCCAATGAAGAGACACATCTATTTGATGAGTTAGGTCATGTATATATTAGAGACATACATCCCCATTGTGGATCATATCTCATTGACTCAACGCATTCACTTGGAGAGCTGAAATTTAGTGTGCACTTTTTTCTATGCGTTATCTTTCTTGGTCATAGAGCACCCTATTGTGTGCGCTAGCTTTTTCTGTGAAGAGGGTTCTTCTCTTGGAAATATAGTAAAGGGTTGTTGGGTTTTTCCCTTGTTTGAGAAGGGTTTTCCCAGGATAACTTCTTGTGTCTTGTGCATGGTTATTCTTCTTGGGATCTTGGTTTACTGTAGCTATTGTATTTTGTGTTACTACATTGTTTATGGTTCAAGTTCATGCTAAATTGAAAAGAAACTACATGTGCTTGAGCTAGCATTAAAAATTCAATACACATGAGACAGAGGCTTAGTCAACACATCTTCTACCGACTCATTTGTGCCAACGTATTGGAGCTTCACGACTCCCTTCTGTACCAAGTCACGAATGTAGTGGTAGCGAATCTCAATGTGCTTTGTCTTATCGTGGAACATTGGGTTCTCTGTCATCTTTATGCAACTATGGTTATCACAAAATATCATGGTAGCATCCATCTCTAGGTCAAATAGACCTGTTGACAACTTCCGAAGCCATATGAATTCACAACTGGCGGAACATGTTGCAATGTACTCTGCTTTTGTTGTACTGGAAGCAATATCGGATTGCTTCTTGATTTGCCACGAAGTCATGGCTGACCCCAAAATCAAACAACATCTTGAAGTGTTTCTTCTTTCTGAAGCACTTCCAACCCAATTTGAATAAGTATAGCCATACAATCTGAAGTCATCATCTCCAGTATAACAGAGGCCATAGTCCAACGTGTACCCTTAAGGTATCTCATCACATGCTTTGCAGCTACAAGGTGAACACATCTGGGCTTCACCAGATACTGACTCAAGGTGTTCACAACAAAGCATATATTTGGTCTAGTATTCGTTAGATATATCAACGAACCAATCATCTGTATGTATAGAGTAACATCAACTATTTATGATGAAGTATCAACCAATAACTTCAAATTCGTCTCCATAGGAGTGGACATGGCTCTACAGTCCATCATATCAAATCTCTTCAGAATTTCCACAGCATACTTTCCTTAATTAAGGAAAATCTCTTATGGGCTCTTCCATACTCCATGACCTAAGAAATAGTGCAACGGGCCTAGGTCCTCATTTCAAATTCAACAACAAGCTTCTTCTTACAATCTGTGATGAGCTTTTCTTCATCTGTCAAAAATAGGTCATCCACATATAGAAGCAATATAATTGGTCCATCATTCTCAATCTTGAAGTAAAGGTTTGGATCAACTTTACTCTTGGTAAAGCCCAAGCTCATCAGAAAACTATCAATCCTACCATACCAAGCTCTTGGAGCCTGCTTCAACTTGCAAACATGAGTCTTCATGTCATGTACTTCAAAACCAAATTTTCACATCACATTGTACCAACCGGGTGCACTTGCTCAACTGCAACTCAATCTGCATAATCATGTGTTGGTTCTATGTGCTTTCTGCAAAGCACTATTTGTCTCACTGCCTGAGAGTATGTCCTCTACTTTTTCTGTAATTGTTCCTTCTGGAACCGGGACTCTGCACCTACAGTTGTTATTTCTGAAGCTGAGAATGACTGTTATATTCTCACTCTAGCTGTTGAACTCTGAGAGTAGCTCCTCTACTCTATCGGGACAATAGCTTCATCTAGAACTGAGAATGGCTCAATAACTGATACTGAGGGTAGCCTATCCTCTTTCTCTGGAGGTATCTCAATCTTCTATTGTAGTCATGTCTCCATGGTTGGACCAATGTACTGCACCAACTAGCACTGGAGATAACTCAATCTCAAATACAGGGATTGTCATACCTTCTCGCTCTGAATCTTACGCTGTGTCGGCTTGTTTTAATGAATCATGTTTGTTCTATATATACTTCTTCTTATTACTAGAGCAACCGTCTCGTCATAGTCTTCTCCCTCTTGAAGGGAGAATCCTCTGGACACATATCAAGCTTTGTACATCTCTATATTGTTATCCGCAACATGCTTGATCTGTTAGATCAATCTTGGAAGTCACCACTGACTTCCCTTCTGATCTTAAGACAAAATCCATATCTCAGTCCTTCTGACTGGCTTCCTCCTTTGTCATTGAAACAAAAGAATCTTCTCAAGAAATTTCATGTCTCCTAGAGGTCTCAGAAGCTACGATCTAGTCTTCTCAACTCATGGCATTTGTTTGCCAGTCTTGGAAGATGTCTCTTTTTCCCATCTGATCCTTTTTGAGATCAGGCTCACTCTGAGTCTCCATGCTCCCTTTGAAGCTCGACTCCCTCTGAGTCTATATAATCTTCGGAGCTATCTACTCCCTCTGATATGGCACATCAATGCTATATGGCTTTGCGTCCTGCAAAGTGTCATGGGACCATGTTGGTCTCTTCCTGGTTACTGCATTGATTTTGGGTAGGCCCTTTGGGCTCTACTAACTCTTCCTGATGATCTGAAGAGTGATCAACTGCACTAGAGGGATTTGTTCTGTTATCTTTGGAGTCTTCTGCTCCTCATGTTCTATCTTCATATGAGATGTTGTGTATCTAGCAAAAGTAGCTTCTTCTTCTTCTTCTTCTTTGACACATGGATGTATACAGTCATGTATACAACTTGGATAGTCTACTCAATGTCTCATCTAATATGTTGCCTCCTACAACCGTCATTATAGCTCCCTCGGAGTTATCACTTGTGACCTACTTGGAACAAGAACAACAAGGGAGAAACAACAGATAAAAATAATACTCTTTATAATAATAATAATAAACAATAGCGAGAACAATCGTCGCAGTAGCTCCTTTAGAGATATCATTTGTGACCTGCCTAAAACAAGGGTAAAAAGTAAGAAATACAATAATAAGGAATGAGAGAAACACTCGTCTAGTGTTGTGATCAATCATTCGTCCATGATAACCTAGAAACAAAACAAGAAGTTTCTCCTAGAGGTGATGTTAGTTATATCCAGCAAATGATTACAATAAGCATTTATCTCAATAGTGCTCACGTGCTACCAAGTATTCAATAATAAAACTTTTCAAAGATTGTTATCACAACTATAGTGTTTAGCAGTTATCAAACTTGATATGTGTAAATTTGAATCTTATCAATTTAATCAATCAAGCCTAGAACCTGGAGTCTTGTCCTCAAGAATGAGTGGGTTTCTTTTCTTCTGAGTCTCATTCACTCAAGATGAAAAGTATTTTCTTCAACATGTCCTATGTACTAAGATAATATGCTTTCTTGACAAAAAAATTGTGTTAGAGAATAAACTCTATAATCTCAACTTTAATCAATATAATACTTTGACTTTAATTTTGACCAATGATTAGTATGATAGTCATAACTTCAATAGATCAAAATACAACCTAGATGTTCATAAGATCACAATAATGCCATAACAAATAGAGGCATATCAAATTAATCAAACATGGGGTGCATTGTTCCTCTGAATGTGTTGGATCTGAGATCCTTCTGGATCTACGATTGTTGTTTAGACAAAAGATCATTTCTACTGCAAATACCCTTTAGAATAATGATACAATTTGAACATATGTAAGTACATACCTCTCACRGTATGGACATGTAGTGGAACCATCCGACAATAGCCGCAAGCAACAACGAACCTTTAAAACTTCAAAGGTGCTTCAAGTTGTAACTTAGAGTTAGTTGGAGATTTGCTAGGGTAAGGCGGAATAGGACAATAAAAATCAGTCCCAACACTTCATAAAAACTTTCACTGCACTAATAYTGCAGCTCGTGCTTGCACTATAGTTGGTGTTGCAACTGGCATGAAGGAACTGGCACGAAGGAACTGGCACGAAGGAACTAGCACTGCAATTGCAATTGGTACTTCAACTACAACTTAGTGTTTTATGAGGAAACCCTAATTTTTCAAACTTCAAATTTCGAAATTCTGATCTAGGGACTAGATGTGCCCTCCWAGGGAGAGCTCCTAGATGTGGTTTACTTCCCCCAACGTCCTCCTTAAAGAGGGAAAACGTCACACTTAGGGTTTATGCAGAAATCCTAATTTTGTAGTAGCTACAATACTGAAAACTGGATTTTGTAGAGGATGCGTTGAGGCTAGTCACTTCTTATAAACTATGAGTTGGTCTCTTTTAGGGTTGCTCTAATACCATGTTGAAGTTTTACTTATACAACTAACAGTTACGGTTCTTCTTTATTATTATAATCATTTAGCACATTAGTTGCATAAATAAGATCACTGAAAGAGAGACAATCACAGAAACAATAGAGACACACAGATTATCCCGGGAAACCCTCATGGGGAAGAAAACCCAACAAAAACTTCCTCAATATAGATAGACCAAAAACAAAGCAAAAGATCCTCTACTCCTTCACTCGGAAAGAGTAGTGCACCACTTAACCAAGAGATAGACCAAAATCCCTCCTTGACATCACCCCCAGTTGCAGTAGGTTGTCCTCCGAGACTTGCGCATTGCAGAGCTAGGTGTGTGTATATCCAAATGAGGCACTGGCTTCTCTTATAAATAGTGATATGGCCAGCCTATAATTAGGTCTGGGCCGACCTGTCACTTTACCCTTTTAATTTACATTTAACTCTCAAGGCACAAATGGGCCAACTTTTCCAAAGGCACAATAGGGCTTAATTAATAAATATAATATAATAATATTATTCAACATTCCCTTAGGTAGAATATTCTTTGAAGTTTCAATATTTCAACACATAGGTGGTATCTTTATAGCACCTCTAGTTAGTTAGGTGGCTTAATCACCTAACATCTAACCTTAACATTTAACATCACAAATCACTAACTCATAAAGTGACATTAGTACTAACATAATATTATTGATTGTTACCACTCTAACAAAAGAAGGGTATTTTTGGGTCTTTAGAGTCTCTGGATTTAGAACCATCATGTGTTTGGCTTGGTTGTAATATGATATGCCCCGTCTCAAAGTTGAAATAAAACAACTCCATCTTGTCTTCTTCTTAGTACAATTTCATCTTATTTGCAAGCTTGTGGAACTCATGCAAATTCTTTAAAGATTTGACCAAATTTTTGTCACTGAAGGTTCCATAGAAAGTACATATCTACTATGTGATCCAAGGGCTAAGAGATTTATCGGTACTTGTTCTCTTTCTCAACTAACAAATTGTAGGATGACATTTTCTATATTGAACAATTTCTAAGCCTGTTGGTTATTTTGAAACTAGCAAACCTTGCTTAGTCATTTTTAAATTAGCAAATGTAAATCGTTAAAATTCAATAACATTTTCATAAAGAGCATGCCTAAAACTAACATGTATACATATAGCTTCTCAACATTGCCATGCAAAATAGGTATGATTTTCATATTAGTATCCAAATTAACTAGAATTTATTCAATAAAATAAGTTGGTACTTCCAAATTGTTCACCTAAATGTCGTGCTAGAGATCTCTCTTGGTCATTTTCCAAATCCAAAATAAGATCCAATTTGTTGTCATTATGCCATCTTTCCATACAATCTACTAACAAGTGATCAACATGATACTAATAAGCCAAATCTAATGCTTAAAATGAGTGTTACATTATCCCAAAAAATTATGAACAAAGAAAAATTAGTATTAAGCAGACCCTAAATGCTAAATATATGAAGTTTTGAACAAGATAACGTAGGCTTCTGATTGGCAACATGCAAGAGTTGGAGCATGTCGAATGAGAGTTCATCAATAGGCAACATGGGAATGAAGTTTGGCATTGTGGGATTAACACTCAATGCCCATGAGATAGCTTGAAATCCGCTTGTAACTTTGGAAGTCTAGTAGCAATGTTTTATGTTCATTATGTGGTGTGGATTCAATGTGTGGTTGTCTTTAGCTTGTTGGCTAAATGCAATCCAAATGCATGTATTGAATAAATATTCCCTAGCTTCACATAGTAGGGTAAATTAACGACTCATGGCCCATTGTTGCCCTTGTGGGATATTCTTCGAAGTCCTTCACATGACAAGGTTTGTCTCAGTTATATATTTTGATCCATAAGGCAATGATAGCCTACATATTATAAGCTTTTGTGAGCTAGCAACATCTAGAGGGATTATGGCTCATGGATTTCGCTTGTATTGGATTGCTTTCTCTAAAATATTTAATAGTTCACACTTTGAGATTTATTTCTTCCCCTCAAGTTTGATTTTGAACACAAGAAGTTTGATCTTTAGAGTTTACACCTCAAGTGGATGGTGTTTTTCTTGGGTGGATATACGTATTGGGATTCCCATTTGGGGATTTCTTGCACCTTGTAATAGGTCTTGAGAGCATGAAATATTTTGTAGTGTATGTTGCTATTGTGTAAATGTTTTGATTTAATAAACTAGAAGCATATTTCAAGTAAAATAGTTTTAAGAAGAAATTCCAAACAACGATATTGGTTAAAATATATATTTTCATACTCCTCTCCCTTTCCTCTCCAAATAGTTTTAAGAAGAAATTCCAAACAACCATATTGGTTAAAATAGTTTTTGTATCATACTGCTCCCTTTGCAGAAAAATAGTTTTTGTATCTAATATTGAAAATTAATTTTGATAACTCTTCTACAGTGTACAGTCTCATTAGATACCAATAATCTCACGGGTGTTGAAACAGTGATGATGTACTTCAACGATTTCAATAGCTCTTTACTTTGCAATTGTCCTGAAACAAAGTGCATCTAAGATTTTCTGGTTTCTAAGACAATTGATGTTAGGTTTGTGTTTGCTCTTATTGCAACAGAAAAAGAATCCAGATTAGTAACAAGAGTGAGGTGGCATTTGACCAGGGTTGGCAAGAAGGAACACATAAAAATATGTGACAAAATCTAGGGCACTTTTAGTAAAGCATTTCAATGCACTTGAAAGGATTAAAAAAGTCAGACGTCCTATCTAGGGAAAACTTTAAGGATTGAAATACTGTATTTAAGTACAGTATTGTAGAAGAATATTTTGGTTTAATTAAATCATACATGTAGATATTTAGGCTAATATTCAATAAAAAAATTATAAGTTACTATTAATTCTTGTAAACTTTGGTGAATATTATTGATCCAAGCATATTTTATATTAAAAATAGACGATCTTGTTATTGCGTAATCTGTACTTACCCAAAGCCCACGACAAGTAAGGGAGATTGGCGTAACAATTGGATATCCTATCATTGTCACCTCAATAGGAAATCCCTTTCTTTTAGGAGTAGAAGAGGATCTACCCCAAGGGAGGCGTTTCCGGTAACCTAAAGGGCTGGAAAATTAGGGTTATGGTCAGAATATATTCCCCCCTCTCACTAGTTACCAAAGTTACTAAGTCTGTGTCTATGAATTGAGGTGAATGAAGTGATTCATGTACCTGCCCGGAACAAGACAATATAGCATGCATATACAATGATCCCAAGTACAAATATGATAATAATACCTCAGTAGACAATAGACGATGACAATAAGTGCTAGCTGATATAAACAACAAAGAGTAATTTGTAACAGTTGCAAGAAATATGCCTCAGAAATGCTTGAAAAGACAATGAAAAGATAGCATTTATAATATAGAATGATAATGATTTGTCACAAAAAAATTCTGAAGTGATTAGCTAGCATTTAAGTTCAATTATGCAGAAAATTTGCTGGCAGTTAGATGGTTGTAGAAATCATTTATAACAACAGNAACAGCAACAAAGTTAGGGATCTAAGCTAAGTTAGTGTTAGATTTTTTAGTCCAAGCTTAAGAGAATAGAGTTTAAGTGTTTGATCAATCCACCAACAAGGGAGAAGTGACAACTAGTGTCTTTTAGGGCTTATGGAGTCAATTATATCAGCACAATAACTTGGAGAAATAACAATGATTGTACTTTCCTAAGAAAAAACAAGGTGGAAGCTTGAGAAGTAGCACTTTAAGTTCTCAAACACCAAACCTCTAAGAGAAGATTCAGCTAGGGTGTAGGCACTTCTAGGCCCTAGCGATTTCTCCCATCCTTAGACTCTTGAAATATATTTAATGCAATAAGAACTAGACAAAACTTCTAGAGTGCTATCACTTTAGGGCTCAAGATGTTTGTCTAGACAAGATCTTCTTAAGCAAAATTAGCAAAACAAAGAGCAAGAAAGAAGCACCTTATGTTTCTTACTCCTAGGGTTTTCACGCAAGCAATTTCATAATCTTAAATGTGAACAAGTAAACATACCATAAACCTTTATCATGAAATGAAAATTGCAGATTTACTTACTTCACCAAGAATAATCAAGCATATAAACCCTAGATTTGCCAAAACTTCCACCAAGAAATGATACAAAATGCATCCAAACAAGTCTCCAAGCAAGTGTGCCTCAAAATTTCAGCCAAATACCCAAAAAGGGCGCCAATTTCAGTCCCCCTCTTGTGAGAAATGAGTTATGATGAAAATGAATGTCACTTTTGTGTATTTATACCAAAATCTGGCCTAAAATTAACTTTAGTTCAAAATTACAGGGTTGACCTGGTCAATTTTGCCCTAAATTTACAAAAATTAAATAAAATTGCATACAATGCCCTAAAAAGGGTGACGCCATTCCTCCTAAGGTGACGTTAGGCCTTATCCATGAAGTGTTGAAGTCATCTAGCCAAACGTTAGGGCTCCAAAATCTCTCCTCCATGCCACACGTGCCAAAACTGCAACTCAACATCATCTCAATGTCAAACCCTAGCCCTGGGTGATGTCATGGGGCTACTAGAGTGACGTCCAAGGTCTCCAAAAACCAACGTCCAAGTGGGAAGGGTGGCCCCTCACCGTTTAAGCCTGCCAAGGTGCCTCCAAAGGCAATGTCCTCTTCCTTCACTATGCAAGGTGGTCATCATTGTCTTGCCCCAAGCCTGAGGTCTCTACATCCATCCT
>ML782112.1:599257-620226 GCA_009831015.1 Picea engelmannii | reverse complement strand
CATCCTTGGGCTTCAAGCCCTCATGAAGGTCTGAACTGATCATCTCTTCATGAATACCTATCCACCGGGCAAGGTCTTACAAAGACAAACGAGTAAGCCCTCCAGGGATCCATAAGTCACAAGTATCATGGCAAGTAAATCACATCTAATAATCAAAGCACCTGAACATGTGCATCAAAGCCCCCCTAACCCAAACAAATGCTTAAGGGCGTTATACAACTTGCCAAATTTAGGTTTGGAAAGGGTCTCAAGATGTCCTATTGGGTCAATAACCCTTAGGTTTAGGGTGTTTCCTAGGTGGAACTAATCCCAGTCATGTGTGCATGTGATATGATGTGGGCTAAACTCTTGGGCATGGGATTCATCACATACAAGGGTTTGTATTGTCTTACCTATGGGTGCCTTTATGGAGGGTGAGTTGCCCTTTGTCCACAATGCAATTTGTCCAAGCCCATTTGTTTGTCATTCTTCTTCTTAGCTTTTTTTTTCATTGCTTCTTTCATGTTTCAAGGAATTAGTTGGAGGTCATTGTCCTGACTTGGTGTCCAAATACGACAATGTCATTCACAAATACCTCGCGGAAATGAGAAGGTTGGTTCGTGATGAGACCCCCTTTCCTTTAGTTATGCAACTGAGAGCCACTACCCTATTTTGGTAACCAGACAATGCTAATGCCATATTGTTAAATATTTATGATCATGATAGGTTGGCTCGTGATGAGACCTTTTATCCCCCAACTAACACCTTGCGTATTCATTATCATTCATTTTGTAGGTGTTAGAATTAGGGCAGTAAAACAAACAGTAGTATCTTTTTAATTTTAGTGAATAAAACAACTAGATCTAGGATTCAACAAACTCAAACACTTTAACTAGTATATAGATTTAGGAGATCTAAGATGAGACAGTAATAAACTCAGTAAAACTAAATATGAAGATCAGTAATAATACTCAGATCTACTATGCAAGAGTTAAACAAGAACTCTACTACTTGAACAGTGAACAGTTCAAGATACAACAAGACAGTGAAAACAGATCTATAAGATTGATCTCAAAATATTATACAGATCTGTAGATCTAAGACCAATCTGATCATAAACAGTAAATCAACTTATAGACATAATAATCTCAATACATATAACTTAGATCTAATAGCTGGAGTACAAAACTAAAAGGATCAAACAGTATTGAAGTTAAGACAAGATCCAGATCAGAAAATAATGAGTAAGCAACTTACCTGGTACAACAACCTTACCTCTAAAGAAAGCACAATAACCACAAGAGATGTAGAACCATTTGTAGTATGCTCAGACAAAGGTTCAGTTCATAGATCCACCTTATAGGTTGGATCTCTTACCAATAGGTGAAGGATCTTTCTTGCCACCAAGGAAACAAAACTAGCAAGGTCTTCACAAGGTTGAAACTCTCATACAAGTTTGCTTAAAAACACTCAAAGCTCTCACACAAAGAAACTGAGGACATAAACCTTTACAGGAGGAGTGGCTTAGAGGAGGTCATGGCTCAAAAGAGAGATCTGAGTAGAAATAACTTTACAGCAGAGAGGAGGAGAGGCCGAGCCACAACAGTACCCCACACAGCAGTGTAAAAGGTAGCACCCTACACATACACCACAACAAGAAGGGGCCGCACCATATAGGCTTTACACAACAGAGCAGAAGAGGGGCCGCACCCTAGAACTCATCCTCCGCAGAAAAGAAAGAGATGCACCCTAGAACCCAGCCACAACAGAGAATGAAGCCACACACCACACAGGTTTACCACAGTTGGAAATAGAGGGGCAGCACCCCACAGCCAGCACTCAAGAGAAGCCGCAGCCACACCACAACAGTCTGCACCAAAAAATTAGAAGGGGTCGCAGCAAGAAGACTTCACTCACAGCAAAAGGGGGCCGCAACTTCAACAGCAGAGAGGAGCCGCAGCTAGGAGAGGTCCAAACACACTTAGAAAACAAGTGATGCAAGAGGTGAGTGATATGAGAGGGGAGTTTCTATTTTATAGATTGGGTTAGGGCAAGGTTAGATTAAAAATATTATTAAAATATCATGTTTAAATTAGGTAATTTAAACATGATATAATTTAAATCTAATTTACCCTTAAAAACATAAAAACCCCAAACCAACACAAGTAAAGGTAAGGGAGGGTTAGCAAGGTGGCAATACTCATTCCTTCATTTAACATGGCAAACTTATTACTTTATCATCATTGCATATGGGACTTATCCCTCATGTGGTTATGTCCTTCTTCAAGGAAGGTCATGCACCAACAAAATACTTGATAGAGGATCAAGTAGCCCCAGAACTTTTTCTGGGGTCTTATCCACCAAGGTCAAAGACCAAGGATCAACCCATGCCATATGCATGGGAACCCTGGACATTTCCAGGGGCCCTAGACTTATCTAGGGGCTTTAACTGCTTGGTCCTAGACCAAGAACCCCAGTCATATACTGGGGGCCCTCTCAGGGGTCTTTACTGCTTGGTTCTAGACCAAGAACCCCAGTCGTATACTAGGGGCCCTAACAAGGGTCTTTTGCCATGGCATTGACTATTTAGTCCCAGACCAAGTACCCCAGGAGTGCACTGGGGGCCCTAAATCTCGTCTAGGGTCTTAACCATCCTCCAGGAGAATGGCTCTTGCAGCTGCTTATAAATTTAATAGTAGGTCCCACATTTCTTACAAAAAAGCATTTCATTGCTTTCTCGGGGATCCCTGGGCGAAGCATCTCAAAGGTTTTATGATTGGCTTTTATCTTTTGCCAGCTACTTTTACCCTCTGGGCCTTTAGCCCCTTCTTCCCATGAGGTAAGGTACGATCCCTTCTTGGGTCAATACACCCGAAGATCCAAAAAGGCTGGGGAGATGGAGCAAAAGTAGTATGGAAAGTGACAAGTATGGTAGGGAATGGACAATGACTCTTCAAGGAACCATCTAGTGGCAACCTATCCCTAAGGGAAACCAACTTACTGGGGTACCATGTCACCCTCCCCAGGTTTAAAAAAGGCAAGGAGCATAAATTCCAAGCCAGCGTTTTAAAATCAAGGAAGATCTGTTGCAATGTATTCAAATGCTTTAAATATCAGAGTGATACTTACCATGATAGGAGCATCTTTGGTATGACCTGTGCCCGCTAAAACTCTGACAAAAAGATCAATAATATCTAGGGTGGTGATATCACCCTTTGTCCATATATGATAAAAAATCAAAATGAGAAAGAACATATCTATAATCTAGCATATTATCATGACATATAATATACACAAATGAGACAAAGCAATATGAAAATGCAACTAAAACTATACTAAAATGATATGCATGGTATATATAATGGATGCAAATGCCTACCTACCTAAACTTACCTGTACTTACCTGTGAAGTCAAGTCTCTTCCCCATGATGGGGCTTGAGGAGACGCTCGCTAACTGGCAATGGACGTTTCTTCCCTTCGATCCTGGACAAGTAGTAGGAATCATTGACTGACTTCATTCTGATCTTGAAGGGTCCAAGAAAAAACTCTGTGCATCCCTTAATGTTGTTAGGCTCCCCCATCTTTGTATCCCATTCTAAAACCAAATATCCTTGCTTGCAGTCCCCTCCTTCGGAATCAACTGCTTCTTGTATTATTCTGGTATATTGTGTTGAGGGAGGGGGGTGGGGTTCTTTAGTAAGGACATCTTCTTGGTTTGGCTCAGTCAACAAATCTCCATCATCCCCCTTCCATTTGACGAAGCCAACCTCTTTCCTTCTAAGCCTTATCAAATCGTCAATTTCGTCCTCTTGTGTAGAAGAATAGTCATCTCAGTCCTCAGAAAGATTAGAGACATCATCAGGATAATCACCCCAACTTGTGTCTCTCTCCTGCTCCATAACGATGGGGTGAGATTCTACCAAAGCACTATCCCTTATGTATGTTTCGTGCAAATGTAACGTCTCCTCATTACCTTGTGTAATGTTGTCCTTGTGATTGCTAGGTGGATTCTCGTCACCCTTTCCCTTGGTTCATGTTATCTCATCAATATTGTCTTCTTCTACAAAGGGAAGAGTGGTCCAGTCTTGAAATAAGCAGGGATCTACGGAGTTGTAGTTACTATGTCCATGATTACACCTTTCAATGTGTTCCATCCTCTTTGGCTTGTTATGCAAAGTGATACAATATTGGGCCCCAACGGAGATAGTTGCGTAGGACAAGTCCATCTATAGACTTCCACCTAAAGTAGCAGCCCATTCCCTAGATAATATCATTCCCCAAGTGTCAGGTACATCAACAACAAGGATGCCCATTATGATGGGGAAATCTTGGTAGTCAGCAAGGTGGACTTCAAGACCTTCAATCAAGTTGTAGACCTTGATGCCCTTTGACTCAAATCCACAAACGTTGGCATAAGGCCCTGTAACTTCCAGCCCTAATTGGTTCATAACCTTCAAACTCATCATATTGACAGATGACTCGGAGTAAAGCATGCAGTTGTGAAGACATAGGTCATCTATTAGCAAGGAAGTGAGAAAGGGTGTTTGTTCAGTTTGCTCAAAATGACCAGTTTGTATTAGCGTGGAAGTTTCTTCGAACAATTATTGGTCATCTGGGGTCCGTTTTGTCAAAGAAGGGATTTCCAACATTCCAAGAATCCTTTTGACCTTTTGTAAGATATAGGCCATTCTAGTGCTTAGGTTAGTCCTATCATCGCTAGGTTTTGGGAAAGGTTGGGGTAGATCCCTAGCATACACCTAGGGCTCTCCAAGATTTACCCTTTAGTCCTCACTTGTTTGGCTCAAGCACTCAATCATAGGCTTCCTTATGTCTTGATTTTCTTGGATTTGCTTTGGCGTAATATTGGGGCACTCTTGGGGAAACACGGTAAAGATGGAATCTATGTAATTGAGTTCCTCATGAGTAGCCTTCGGGTGATCATGTTCAAAATGGGAGTCTTTGCACGATAAGGACTTATGATCCTCTTCTTGCTTCGCAACATTTTGTAGATCCAAGGTGTTTGGACAAATTTGTTCTTTTGGAGCATGAGGTTTTATTGTCTGACTAGTATTTTGAGGAAATCTCATAGAAGGAGGCTTTTGGGCTTGTGATAGTGCCCTTTCCAACTCAGTGATTATGTTCATAATCAAGGCTTTGTTCTTGGTGAAGTCACTCATAGCCTCTTCAAATCGTGCCCATAGAACACTAGCATCTTGGGTGGACTCAGGATTGTGCACTGCCCCTGATCTAATATCCTGCATGGTTCTTAGGGAAATGAAAGGTTCCACCTTGCATGATGAAAGGTTAGCCTCAATTTTGATAGCAATTTCCTGGGCTTCTTGAATGTTGTAGGCCCCTTATCCTTAAGTAAATACTGAAATTGGGCCTTGAAAGCTTGGATATAGAGAAAAAGAAGATAATCCTTTCCAGGATGATGACTGCTAGGTAATCGTTGAAACAGCTGCTCAATAACGTTATACAACAAATCAAGGGCAGTGCACAATGCTCAAGGACTGTTATACAACTTAACAAATTTAGGTTTGGAAAGGGTCTCAAGATGTCCTATTGGGTCAATAACCCTTAGGTTTAGGGTGTTTCCTAGGTGGAATCAATCCCAGTCATGTGTGCATGTGATATGATGTGGGGTAAACTCTTGGGCATGGGGTTCATGACATACAAGGGTTTGTATTGTCTTACCTATGGGTGCCTTTGTGGAGGGTGAGCTTCCCTTTGTCCGTAATGCAATTTTTCCAATTCCATTTGTTTTCCATTCTTCTTCTTAGCTTTTTCTTTCATTATTTCTTTCATGTTTCAAGGAATTAGTTGGAGGCCAATGTCATGGCTTGGTGTCCAGATACGACAATGTCATTCACAAATACCTCGTGCAAATGAGAAGGTTGGCTCGTGATGAGACCCCCTTTCCCTCAGTTATGCAACTGAGAGCCACTAACCTGGCTTGGTGACCAGATGATGGTTATGTCATACTGCTAAATATTTATGATCGTGATAGGTCGGCTCGTGATGATACCTCCTATCCCCCAACTAACACCTTGAGTATTCATTATTATTCATTTTGTAGGTCTCCCATTTCTTACAGAGAAGCATTTCATTGCTTTCTCGGGGATCCCTGGGTGAAGCATCTCAAAGGTTTTATGATTGGCTTTTATCTTTTTCCAGTTACTTTTACCCTCTGGGCCTTTAGCCCCTTCTTCCCATGAGGTAAGGTACAATCCCTTCTTGGTTCAATACACCTGAAGATCCCAAAAGGATGAGATGGAGGGAAAGAAGTATGGAAAGTGACAAGTATGGTAGGGAATGGACAATGACTCTTCAAGGAACCATCTAATGGCAACCTATCCCTAAGGGCAACCAACTTACTAGGGCACCATGTCACCCTCCCCAGGTTTAAACAAGGCAAGGAACATAAATTCCAAGCAAACGTTTTAAAATCAAGGAAGATTCATTGCAACATCTTCAAATGCTTTAAATATTAGAGTGAAACGTACCATGATACCTGGACTCATTACCTCAATGAGCAAGACCCGTTGCCTTGTGGGAACCAAGCTGGTGTGGTCGATGTTGTTGTTGGTGATATGTAGGATGCATCAATGAAAAGAAAGGCCCCTTCAAGGCTATGCTTTGTTCATCTGGCTCTTGGCACTCCATATCTACAACTTGTGGGCCTCCAGACATGATCTCCTTAGTTACCCCTGGGTTTGGGGGTAATAGATATTTTAAACAAAAATTTGTGAACCCAAAAAAAATAATGGCAAAAATTTGGCATTAAAAAATATCTTGTTTACCCCAACTTGAATAGTCCAATCTTGAAAAATTCCATGCACCTCTTAAGGTGCATGGAATTATATTCATCTATTATGAACTCAATAAATGAATTATATTCATCTATTATAAACTCAAAAATCAAGTAAACATAGACACCCGTGTGCCAGTTATGTTGAGTTTACCAAACATTTATGGTTTATAAATAAAGGTTTTTCTTCCATAAGTGAATGAACGTTTGATTATATGACGTTAGAATTGATGTTTCTCATTAATAGTATTGCTCACTAGGTTATAATTTATGAATACAAAAGCTTGTATCTATACATAACTTCTCATGGGCATAAACATCATACCAAGGAGACTCCATATTTGCCTATTACAATGAAGAGCCAGCTAATCATAAACGAAATATACAAGCATTATTTGTAGCTTGGTAGATAAAAATTGTAGATATAGTTTTTGTATGTAGATTTAGTGTGGTTTGCTTTGCACTAGTTCTGACAAACACGGCACTGATTGTACAGAGCCTGGATGTTAACCTTATAAGAATATATATTTTGTTAGATGATTAGATCTCTAAGAGAATATTGATGTGTGAATGTGATGAACTGTCACCACAATTATTGCAAGAAAGATTTAGATGGATGATCGAATTGTAGAAATCTTGTTAAAATTGTTCTGTAAACATGTGTGTGACCAAATCTTAGAAGAAAAGTGCACAACTAATTCCAAATGGAAGAAACCTATTAACCTAATTGAGAACATTAAAACAGCAACAGTATGGAGATCACTCTAGAAGAACAAGGGTTGTTGACGACCATAGTTAATGGTTTTGCAGAAATGATTTAAGTGCAAAACACTGCTGCCTTGTATAGAAATACATGAATTAAAAGCAATGTTCCACCAAGACTCCGGGACGGGGGGACGCGGGTGCGGGGAGACGCACAAGGGGGATGTGTGGAAGTATCCCCAAATTTTAGGGATTTTTGGGAAATGGGGGACGGGGGGACGTCACATGTATAATATAAAAATATATAAAAAATAAAATTTTAAAAATAAAAATAATAATGATAATATGATAAATCTCAACAATAACATAAATTAATTTTATATATATTTGTTTTTTTAATTTTTTTTTTAAATTTAATTTTTTCTTTTTTAAGTCTTACTGGGCAAAAAAATTTGGGGGGGGGACTTCCAGGAGTCCCCCTTTTGGTGGGGGACATCCAGAAGTCCCCCATTTCAAGGGGGGATGTCCAAGAGTCCCCCTTTTGGGGAGTCGCATCCCCCCAAGTTTCCCAAGTCTCCCCAAAACGGGGACGTGGGGAAACGTCCCCCCTGGAGTCCCCCCGTCCTGGGGACGTGGGGGACGTGTCCCCCACAACCCCCACCCTGGGGGACGCATCCCCGTGGAACACTGATTAAAAGCATTGAGAAGCTACTGAGATCCAAACGATGATATCATAAACTAGAAAGGGCAGTAATAAATAAACTGGAAATTGAAGAGAATGCAGAGTCTCGGGCCTTGTTTTGACTATACCAACATGGATAGTAAGAATTTGTCTTAATACAAGTCACGGAGCTTTGTAGGGAGCCTGCAAATTACATTGAGGAAACATCCCAGCCATACAAGATATGCAGATTTTGAGAAAATCCAGGAAAGACAAGAACACGGCCCAGTGTTTAAAAAATCATTCAGAGAAAAACAATTAAATTGGAGTACTTGAACACAGTCCCTAATAATTAAAAGACCCCAAGGTTTTTGAACAACCATTTTCTAAGAATTGCTTGCCCCCTGGGCATTTTTCTATTTAACCCATAATTTATGTTCTAATTTGCTAAATATACAATGAAAGATAGAACAAATAATTAAGCCAAATCCCCTTCAATCAATGTTCTAAAAAGGTGTCACTCATCCCCCATGCCCCCATGTTTATGTTATCAAAGAAACATGGAATGATTCAAGTGCGAAAATATTAATCTATAGAACAAACTATAACATTGCCATAATTAAAATCCAAGAAGTAACAGCTACAACATATGCCACAAATAACATCCAGCATACAACAAATAAAACAAATATGAAAGTGTGAAGGAATAAGGCTGTGGAGTCTTACTTGAGTGACATAGAAGCAACAGATGTGCACCTCCCTTTGACTGCAATTGCTCCTCTACCTCTACAGCATGCTGAAGGCAGAACGCCTGTGGTCTTAAGAAGCCTTTGGAAGGTTTCCATAAACATGCAGCTTTTGCACTCTCTATTGGTGCATCACCAATACTTCCCTTAAATGAACCTGTTTTTGCAAAACTGCTCAGGGTATTTCCTGCAAGATGACAAATTTGTGCTCTGTTTTTTCCGACTGACAGGTAAGTACTGCCTATATCCCTTACATTTGACTGTTTTAGTTCATTGTCCAATCGAACTAGAATCCCAGAGTGGTGATCAGAAGCAGGTAATGCTTCAGAAAATCTATGGGCATCAATGTCTGATTTACCAACTTCATTGCCCAACACTTCCAAAAGTGTGGTAAAAGATGTTGGGACCACCTTTCCCTCTAAGATAGATTTGTTTGCACTTGCTTCTATCAAGACAGACTGACATTCAATCTCTCCTGTGGAAGAATTGATTGAGCCAGTAAGGTCTTTATTGTCTTCAGATACCTTCATATAAATATCCCCACATTGATTGCCGGGCATAGCATTGCTCCCTGAAGTTTCTTTCAATCTTTTGTCTAGATTAATCAAAGTATCAGAACTAACTTCACAAACTGGAGGAACCAAAACACCTTTCTTAGTCTCACCAACATTGAGTTCTTCATGAGAGCTGTTCTGATACTCAGCAACAGACGTGTGGCATGTTATATTCCTTTTTGGTGATTGGTTTAGTTTATTAATTGACATTTCCCCGATGTTATCTTCGTCCTTTCCCACTGAAATATTTAATGAATCCTTAGGGCCTGTATGCAAAAATGAACATCTATATGCTGCTTTAGTTCCTGCTGATATAGGGTCATCATGAGTTTCTTCTATCTTTATTTTTGCAGCTAATGTGGAGGAAGAAAGTTGACCTTCTGGCAGATGTTGGACACAAACATCAGTTCTCGTGGCATCTGCAATGCCTGAAAGCTTGTGACCATTTTTACATATTCTTGCACTATTAGGCAGTCTACAAAGAGAATCTTTTTCAGTTGCTTGACTTGCATCATTATCCTCATCAGAATCGACTGAATCACCATAAGTAATTGCCAGAAGATCTAGAGCTGATATTTGAGACATTCCTGAAGCACTGCAGACAGAGAATGAACTTGGCATGCTTGCATCTTTCAAAGTTGATGAGTTTGGGGCTTCTTTCCACTTCTTCATTTCAGAATGCCCACAAAATTGTTCTAGTGATTCAGTGTGCACAACTGCATTGACATCGACCGAATTGATATTCTCAGCAACATCTCCATAAGCATTTGTGTTTTTTTCATTGTCTGTACCAGGTGAATTCTCTAGACAAATTATTGAAGACGGCAAGTATTTTGAATGCTCTTCACAAGCATTATCCTCGCAAGTCATAAATGCATTCTTAGAGCAAGCTACTGCAGTGCTTTCATTAGCTGTGAATTGCCATGATGCCATTAAGCCATTTGGTAAATTATTCTTGCAGAGGTCTGTAGTCAAATTGTTTTTCAGGTTGGACAAATTTGAAAAATCTGCAGGATTGTGTTTGCAACCTTCCTTATCTAATAAATTGGTATACGCCATTGTTTTTATGGTAGATGCTAATGCAGCTCCATGGCTCTCAAGTTGTACATTTTCACTGTCCAAACCACTCTTTTCATCTATAATTGGTGATTCTACAAGAACACAATGAAAGATTGTGATGTCATTCAGTGTACAGGATGGGCTTTCCAAGAAGTAAATAAGACCAAACATGCAAACATTCCTCTAGATTTGTTATTTATTTCATGAAATTATGCCAGCTATCAACTCTTGCATTTAGAAACATAGAAAACAAAATTGCAGGAAATTTGTATGACACTTGCATGTAAAAAAGAAGATAAAACCACCAAAAAAGGGGGAAATGTTCTGCAGAATCAGAAACCTTACGTGAATATGTAGCTGTAATTCCACCAGAAGCAACATCACAACTGACATTCCCTGTGCTAAAAGTCCCAAAATATTTCTGGTCAGTTTTATTGTAAGAAGGCAAGAGGATCCTAGCTGCTTCCTGACAAGGTTGTATTACAACCATGCTCGTAAAGCCCAAAACTCCACATGCAGTGCAAGTCAATGGGCCTGAATCTCGGTCCATGTCGGTCGAAAATATTCCCCTCTTAAAAGCTTGCCTCTGTATATCATTATTGCCAGTACATGAGCCTGGAAACCGGGAATTATTATAAGATACCAGATTTTTATTCTTGCCATTATTGGACAAGGAAACACCAATTTCTGTTGTGTTCGATGCCTTTTCTGCTGTCTTTGAGGAGCTTTCCATAAACATGTCTTCATTTCCACCTGGCAATGTGCTAATATTGACCATAGCATATGATCGTAATGCTGATATCTTCAATTCATTTACACCAGATGACGATGCATTGCATTTTGTTTCAGATGTAGAGAAACACAAAGGTGAAGATGGAAAGTCACAGGAGACATTTGTAGAATTCCACAGAATGGCATGGCAACTGGATGACTTCTGGAGAAGGATGCTAAGTAGTTGATTGTTCTCGATCACATCATTTACAAAACTTTTCTTGACTACCATTTCCCCTTCACCTTTCTGCCGGTATTTTAATCGTTGACTGCGGGGTTGAGATGCTACATCCTCAGGTATCCTGCATGAGAAGAATAATTCACAGAATTTCCACCTGATATGAATCACATAATTCAAATGGAATGCAAATACCCCCAATATTGTGGGAAAGAAAGGCATTTATCAGAATTGAAAAAAGAAAAGCTTCTTCAGTGTTCTGGAGAATCCAACAAAGTAACAAATGCTCTGCAGATGGCAACTGAAAACACGGGATAAATGGTCAAGCTCATTACCTCACCTTTGCATGCGTTAAGCAAAAGAAATAAAACCAGACAGAATAAGAGTATCATATGAGATTAGATATTCTTTGATATATCTAAGACCTGGAAAAACATCAGAATTTTTAATTATAAAGACCCTTTCTAAATGCTGACAAGATTTCTTTGATGTCTTGACTCTCAAGTATCTATTGATTCTTATAGAATTTTTTTGTTGCTCATTTGTCTTCTAAACTCCAGAGCTAAAGAATGCATTTGTTCAAAGGCTACCATAGAATGCTGGGAGATTCAACCGCAAAATTTGGAAAGCAATCCTGTGACAGAATTCTCCATTCCATTAGAATTATGTGATCACCATCTTTCAACTAAAACTGATATCCTACCATCCACGTCAGGGATTGACTGTCAAGTTTCTTATTAAATCTCTCAAAGATTTTGAAATTCTAATCTGTCAAAAAACTATTTTTTCAACCAAACAAGTCTGTAATTGTTTGTTGACAGACTTTTCTCAAGTCGAGCCTTTCAAAAGCTAGATTTTTTCCTTGATTTACCATTATGTGGCGAGATCTCAAATATCATTAATATTAAAAAACAATTACAAATGATTTTAAGAAATCCCATTTTCATCTTATACCATATGGCAAGGCAAATCATCACATACAAAATCATACATGTTGGGTTGATTACTTCCCAGACCAATCTTCCAAAAGCTTATTATGCTGATACCCTTAAATATCAATGGCATAATGCCTTGAATCTGTTTCACAGTTATTGTTGAATCTCCTAGATTCATTCCCAAGACCTAATTCGCAGTCCTATAATTTGTCCATGGATACCAAGTAACTTGTGGCACCAATTTCATTGTGACAAATAAGGACTTTGTCTCATACGCTTCCATTTCTAACATAGCTAAAATTACTTTGTTAGGATGGTGGTTTCTAAATTATTTTAGAACTCAAGGTTGTCCCTTGCTATCCTATTCCCTTTTTTCTTTATCTAAAATTTCTCTTAGAGGTATCTTGTAGTGCTACATGGATGTGTCGGCAATTTCCTACCTAGCCTATTCATTTAGGAAGAAATTATATTAATGACAGCCAAGCTTTTTGGAATAAGAGCCATCACATTGTTCAATATGCGTAAATCATTCTTCCAAATATAAATCAAGACTTTTGTATTTATAATCAAATAACAACTCCTATCTACACAAACTTCATACAATATGACCTGAAATTCTCCTGCAACGTGGCTAAGGCCATTTATATACAATTTAAGTATCTCTATGTTAACATAAGACCTATTTTTCAAACAAAAATGACATTGAGCCATTAGTTAGTTGGGGAGTTATGTCAATTAGGCAGTACAACTACATGGGTAGTAAATAGAAGGGAATCTGCCCCATTATATCGATTGAATCCTTTGAAGAATAATTTAGAAAGGTGGTTAACCAAAGTAGGTTATGGCATTTGAGTTATGGACATCGAAATTTTCAGAGTTTACATTTGTTCTAAGTCACATGATATAAGGACATGAGACACGGAGGACATAGAAATATGAGTATCTGACACGGGACATGTTGACCTGGGAAATAGGCATGGGGGACACGTAAATGGGACATGTCCAACTGGGGGCCTATGTCTGTATCCGACGTATTGGACACAAACACGCTACGATACATATCCGACACATGCCCTAAACATGTCCCACGTGCCCAACTCTAAAAAATGATTTTTCATTGGTATTTTCTCACTTTTAGTTGTAGGGAAAGAGCTCCCGCAGTCTTTCATTGTGCAGGTGAAGGGTAAAATCGAGATTTGAAGGGATTCCAAGTGTTTTGTAAATGTTCTAGTTCCTAAAAGAATTGGCTCTTTATGTCTATATTTCTTTCTTGAATATAAATGTTCTAGTTCCTAAAAGAATTGGATCTTTATGTCTATATTTCTTTTCTTTTAGGAACTAGAACATTTATATTCAAGAAAGAAATATAGACATAAAGATCCAATTCTTTTAGGAACTAGAACATTTACAAAACACTTGGAATCCCTTCAAATCTCGATTTTACCCTTCACCTGCACAATGAAAGACTGTGGGAGCTCTTTCCCTACAACTAAAAGTGAGAAAATAGCAATGAAAAATCATTTTTTAGAGTTGGGCACGTGGGACATGTTTAGGGCATGTGTCGGATATTTCTTTCTTTCTTTATGTCTATATTTCTTTCTTGAATATATATTCAAGAAAGAAATATAGACATAAAGATCCAATTCTTTTAGGAACTAGAACATTTACAAAACACTTGGAATCCCTTTAAATCTCGATTTTACCCTTCACCTGCACAATGAAAGACTGTGGGAGCTCTTTCCCTACAACTAAAAGTGAGAAAATACCAATGAAAAATCATTTTTTAGAGTTGGGCACGTGGGACATGTTTAGGGCATGTGTCGGATATGTATCGTAGCGTGTTTGTGTCCAATACGTCGGATACAGACATAGGCCCCCAGTTGGACATGTCCCATTTCTTGGCATTTGTTTCATGCAATTAATATTGTCCATGGATTACCACAAGCATATAAGCCTTTGGAGCTCTGTGAAGCTTGTATTACTAACAAGAGAACACATGAGTAGTTTCCTAAAGGCAAGGCATGACATGTGAGGTTAGTTTTGGAGTTAGTACATGTTACCTCTTGGATCTACACACATACAAGTTCAATCTTCCAGGTAGAAACCCTCGGAAGTTCTACCCACTGTCACCTCAGTAGAGCCTCCCTTCAATTTAGGCCGACTCTCCTTTGGCACAAGGGGGGTTTCCCTAGATCAAATCACTAATCTCTTTATTAGCACATATCTGAAAATCAGATTAGTGATTTGTGTATTTAATGATCTTCTTTGGAATAAAAGGATGAGAACAAGCAAGATCGAGTGCTTTGTCCTTTGAACAGATGGAGTCAAAGCACAAGTTGATGAAGAAGCTTATGATGCAAAAGGGAAATCAGCAAGCTATGTCATACATAAACATCATCAATTGAATCAACCATATTGATACAAGGAACTATATGATATGCTCATTAAGGTGCCATGTCATGACCAACTGAAAACCAACCAATACATAATGCAACTAATAACGTAAAGATATCAGCAACAGTCATCAAATGAGAGTGAACAGTAGCCTTAATCTTGATTAACAACACCGATTACATCATGGGAAAAAGAGGGCATGAATTCCTCTCCATAATACCCTTCCCTAACATCAAAACAGTCCACCAAAGATGTATGAACAGATTAGACGATAGAGATAGACCAGCAGCATTTGATGTGGCAGCCCAAGCATAAATATAATCTATACCCCAACACAAGACAACATAGTTCGCCTCAAGCCTTCTCAAGGAAGATTATCTCCACTTGAACTTATGATTTGCAAGTGAGGAGTGCTTCTCCTTCTATAGCTTTTTCTCCCCAGCTAATTGACAATTAAATATTAATGAGAAAGCTCTAGAGATCCCTAGATCCACACTTCCTCCAAGAAAAACAATTAAGATATTACATTATGAGCCTTTCAAAAATAATAAAATATGCAAGATCAAGTCCTCAAGTGAATGATTAATGCCACTTATCCTCCTTGGCAAAACATCCTTTAGAAATAGGCTTCTCAGAGCAAGTGTGAAGGCTTGGGGCGCCACTTGTCTTTCTCTCATGCAAAATGCTCTACTAGCTTGGGCTAGTTTGGCCATGCAAGTTGTCTTCTCATACCATTTGTCCTCTTTCTCCTTTGGAACACTCTTCAAGATAACCACTAGATACCACTCCAAATTAAATAATGATAAATGCTTAATGAATGGGAGCGCTCAACAAGGAAGGTAGTTATTCCTCCTTGCCATGCTAAAATAATGCTAAATTTACAAGGAGAGTTAGGGCACCCTCAAAGAATGTGCATTAGCCTTGATCATGGTGCTTTTATAACCAATTTGTCCTCCCAAAAGGCCTCAAGAATAGTGTGCCATTGAATGTGTGCAAAAAGGAAGCTTTGGGACCACAAAAATATTAAAATATTTTTCCAAAAGTAGGTTCCTTATATTGATGTGCAAAAGTAGTGCGCCCTTGGAATGTGTGCAAAAAGGAGGCTTTTGGACCACAAAAATATTAAAATAATTCTCCAAAAGCAGGTGCCCTAGATAGATGTGCAAAAGTAGTTATGCCTCCTTAATAAATGTGCCTGCATGCAACAATCAAGGGAGCACTCCACTAGATGGGGGCGTAAACAATCTCAAGATGCCAATAAGATGCCTAAGATAGCAAAATTAGTTAGGGTGCTTTCTCCATTCCAATAACCAACTCCTCAAACAATGGATCTCATGGACATGTGTGCAATAGTGGCTCCTTTGGTTGTTAAAACAATCTCCTCAAGGTTCAAGGTGGACGACCTCAAAGAATGTGCCAAGAACATGGATCCATGTGCAAAACCCTCACATTAACTCCAAACAAGGTCTAAAGGTTGAGTGCTCTAGGGATAAGTGCACAAGAAGTGGAGCGCTCCTCAAAATAGGCGTGAAGACCTCAAATCATGTACCAAGATTGTGGGTCCTTGTGCATAGCAACCAAATCACCTCTAGAAAAGAGCAAGGAAGGTGGAGCGCTTCTAGAAATATGTGCAAGGAAGTTGTCGCACTCCAAAATAAGCACATATAGTCAAATGCTATGTGCCAATAGCATGGAACCTTGTGCAAAACCATCAAGCAACCTCAATACGAGGGCTAGAAGGAGAGAATCCTAGAAATATGTGCCAAAATAGGTGAGCACATCTGAATATGAACTCCTCTTTCTTTGCCACGTGTGAGCCATAAAAAATTCAATGTAGAAATATGCCTCCAAATATGTAACTTTGCCTTGGGATACATGAGATGCATCCTCAATGAGTAAATACACATGAAAATATATGGATAAGGGCTCCAAAAGGTGAATTTTGGCCACATGTGTAAACTCGCCTCCAAATGTGTAAACTCAACCCTAGAACATGCCTCCAAAGATGTGAGCACCATTATATGTGAGAGAAAAGGTAAACATATAGATCTCCATCTTCTCCAAGCTTGATGAACAAGATTATGCTAACATCCAAGGCCTCATAAATGTAAAAATAATCCTTGCATTTTTAGGTGATAACAATACACATTGACTTGTGTTGTCTTATGAGTCAACTATTTGAAGGAGGGAAGTATTTTATGACCTTAGTTGATGACTACAACAGAAAGGTATGGATCTATTTTCCGGCACAAAAATTAAAGCCTCTAAATATTTCCAAGAATTTAAAGAACTTTTTAAGAAGCAGAGTGGAAAATTTCTAAAGACATTAGGATCAAATAGTGATGGTGAGTATCAATTAAATGAATTTAAAAAATTATTATAAGAAACAAGGCAATAGGAGATAAATTTTAGCAAGAGGTGGGGGCGGGGGGAAAGGGGCAACAACAGGGGTCTGGGCAACAAGTCGTAGAGGGATGTAATTTGTGAATTTCAACGCTGGTAGTCAATGCCATTGGAGAATAAAATGCAACTTTGTGTAACTATAATATACATTATAGTTTTTTATGTTAACATAGTTAACTTTTCCCACAAATTTGTTGTATTGATTTTTATATGGGTTTCTTTTACTCAATCTTATCAAAATTGGAACAATAACCACTACTGGCCAAGGGTCAAACTAGGATTGGACTATAACCTATGTGAAAAATGGGTCGAAGGATTGGTTAACTAAAAATACATAAAATATGCAAATTTTAAAAATGTGTATATATTGATGTACTCATTAGACACTAAATATTCAAAGTTTGCTCATGTATATAGCATGTAAGGCCTTTTTTCCCTTTTCTTCTTGATTTTTTCAATTTTTGGGCATGATAGGGCAAGGGTGGGACCCAATTTTTTGAGGGCCATTCTAAAATTAGAACCTAGCCAAAACAATTGAAACGGTCAAACCAACTTCCGAGTCAAATTTGACAAATGGTTGAACCCTCTTTGGTGTAAATTAGTCTGGACTAGTGGATTTTGATAACACTATTGTCATTGTTAAATCTTTTAGAGGTTCATCTAGAATTTCTAGAAGTTGTCACTATATTGCAAAGTGTAGTATTAACTTTTCTGGACATTGTTCACAAACAATTGGTTTGTGCTAGTGTGACAACATTCTTTGCAATAGGACCATGTCGTGTCATATTAGCTATCAAGGTTGTGCAAGCCCTATAAATTGCATTGGGATTACAGCTATTGTGTTTGGGTGTGTTATCAAAGAATGCATTGGATGGTAATTATTTGCACATTGAAGGTTGGTGTATAAGTGAAGAGCTTCACATTGGTCCTTTCCCACATCAATTTTGGGATATTACAACTAAGGAGGTGTTCATTGTAAGCAAGGAATACCCATAAAGATTAACAAGGCAAAGTTTGGAGGTCACTTGTTATACTCATTGGATGGTAAGTATTTTCACATTGCAGGTTGGTGTATAAGTGAAGAGCTTCACATTGATCCTTTTCCACATCAATTTTGGGCTATTGCAACTAAGAAGGTGTTCATTGTAAGCAAGGAATACCCATAAAGATTGACAAGGAAAAGTTTGGAGCTCGCTTGTTATGCTCATTGGATGGTAAGTATTTGCACATTGAAGATTGGTGTATAAGTGAAGAGATTCACATTGATCCTTTTCCACATCAATTTTGGGCTATTACAACCAGTGTTATCAGAACTTGCCCGGTCTGGCAAAATCGGCCAACCAGACTGGCCTCCAAGGAAAAAACGGTCGGACCGGCGGTACCGACTAGTTTTTGGTTGGTTTCGTACTCGAACTGGCCAATTTCGTACCGAATCTGCCAAAAACGATGAACCAACCAGTTCAATACCGGTTCCATACGAAACACATACGACGCTCTCATTTAGCCGGATTTCAAATTTTTAGAGAAAAAAACTAATTTAAGGTTGGGGGGGGCACTTTGATCCCTCATCAGAGTGGGTTGTGGAGAGTCATGCACCAACATTTGACAACGAAGACCTTTCTTGGATGGACTTGGACCCACTTCCACAACCAGAGGTACAAATACCTCCAGGGCCAAGGGAATCAAGCGGAATCCATAATCCCCATGTAGGGTCCTAGTCTTTTCATGTTGAGGATGAGGAGGATGAGGATTCTGATCATCAGTAGTATCTAGATTCTAGTATCATACTATATACTATGCTTATTTTTGGACTGTAGAGGCATTTAGAGCCTCTTTATTGATGTATGTTTGTTCAGAACTTCAAATATGTATTGCACTTGGTGCTATTTTGGTTATATGCACTCTTACTTGTTATATAAATGAGAATATTTGGATATTTGTGTATAAATGTTTTGGATTTGTATTGATGCGCATGAATATATATGTTTTTCTTCAAAATTTGAATATTTTATGTAGTTTTTGGTCGACCGATTTTTTTCCTGTCCGGTTTCGAGACTTCATCTAGGTTAGAAAGAAGATCCCTCACTCCTTTCTAGGGTTTACCCACTCGGGTCACCCTTTCTTACTCCTGTTATTTTCACTAGTATCTCTCATGTTTTAGCCTTCAGAAGTATCCTTGGCATTCCCACAATATCTTCTTTTTATCCAACAGGATCCTTATATCTTGATTCTTTTCTCCTTAGAGACTTTGTATCCCTATTAGTTTCTTAAAAGTGAATCTTTGTTTTCTCATTGTATTTCTAATAATTCATTCTATTACGAAGGAGTTTTTAGAGTTTCCTATGCTTTCCTTCCAGAGGTCCTCCCTACCTCATCTGTGAAGTCACTTAGAATATTGAGCTTGTTTTGTACTACTTGTTTCTCTTGAAACTTCTTACTAGCAGGTTTCCATAATCCTCTAGCTTACTCTACTGTTTTCTTTTCCTTGACCTTCTTCTCAATTTTGTTTTGATCTCTATTGGGAATGTGCTCTTGTCTGTCTAGATAATTTTCACACAGTTGTTGAAAAGTGTTGGTTAATGATAAAATTTCTAGATATAATCTGAACAATCTTCATGTTGACTTTAAGTTAATTACTTCTAGTAAACCTTCAGGTTTATTGTTGATACAAATAGAAACACAACCAACTAATTAAGTTTTACTGTTTGTTTACAAGATGGGATATAGACACTTATAGCATTCCCCATTCTTGTTGATGTTTCCTTCTAGTGGTGTTTCTGAAGGAATGACAACCTCACTCAAACTCACTTCTCTCTTAGAAGTCAGAACTCCTATGAGATCGAAGTAAATGGACCAAAACTTCAGGCAGTGTTTTATTTCCCACAAAGCTAAGTCACCAGACACGTGGACACGGGACACGGAGGACACGGAAATACGAGTGTCGGACACGGGCACGGCGACCCCCGGAAACAAGACACGAAGGACACGTTATATATATATATATATATATATATATATATATATATATATATATATATATATATACAAAATTAATAAAATTGTAAACATTTAAATTTTACATGAATGATGATGATGATACATATTACAAATTCATTATTCAATCTTGAATCATACAATGATACAACTAGGTACTAAGTTCTAAGTTCTAACATGAATCATGAATCATGAATCATGATAATTGATAAATATTAAAATCATAATGACAAACATTGAAATTTGAAACACACAAGAAATTCAAACCATAAACTGCAATTTTCTCATTAAGTCATCAAAATCAAAATGTGTTACATAGACACCGACTCCTGAGTCACTGCTACAGGCTACARCCTACAGCCACAGGCTACTATAGGTGGGAATGCCAGTGGCAAATACAAAATAAGGTAGAACAAGATACTAGAACTGTAGATGGAAGAATCCCATAGCACAAGACTGTCAGTGGTCAATGGTCAATAGTCATCTGGCTCCATGTCATACTCATCATCATCAAAATCAACATCGTCGCCACTACTCTCTCCTCCAATCTCCGGCTGCTCTACATGATCATCCAATCCAATTTGTGGAACTGGATCTGTTGTTGTGGAGGATGACCCCTCAAGAGGAATATCATCCTCAAAAGTGACCGGCTCTAGCACTGGGTCATTAAGATCCACGTTGGCCAATGCCAACTCAACAGTGTCGTCCAAACCCATATCATCAGGAAAGACATCCCACATCTTTGTCTTTCCCTTCAACCACT
Organism: Picea engelmannii; assembly: GCA_009831015.1. NCBI lineage: Eukaryota > Viridiplantae > Streptophyta > Pinopsida > Pinales > Pinaceae > Picea > Picea engelmannii. The sequence goes on along the minus strand of ML782112.1, from coordinate 599,275 downwards.
CCTCCCTCTGCCTATAAA
>ML782112.1:561018-576231 GCA_009831015.1 Picea engelmannii | reverse complement strand
AAATGACAATTAACTTAACTAATGCCAAATCTGGAATATTTCTTTCAAACTTCTTGGTGTGCACTTATACTTCTTCACATGCCCCTTAAGAAAAACCTTTTCTTTCTTTTCTTTTCTTTTGTTTTTTTTTATAATTTTGTGCATAATGACTTTTTTACTTTCTCTGAAATGTGTAGAATATTTGATTTATAAATGGCCAATGGCCAATATGAGGTCAAAGACCTGATTTTAGAGAAACTCTATTTGTGGCCAAAATTTGGATCGAGACAAAGCTCTRATATCATTGCGGTGAATCAAGCTGGTTCACCAGGTAAATACCCAATGTAGGTAGGACAATGGGTTATAATCCATAAAGGATAATATATTAAATAATAATGTATATGAAATATGAGATGATCAGATACAATAAGAATGAGGGCCTTATATACCCACGCAGGGGTGCCCTTCCATGAAGAGACGTGACCTTTCATTGGGAAGGTGTCTCTTCATTAATTATTCATTAACTATTATAATGTATTTATATTTATTATTATATATTATGTTCATAATGTTAATGTTTATGCCATTATTATAGTTCTTTGCATTTCAATAGATAAGAGCAACATCAGAACAAGATCACTAAGAAATACACATTCAGAAGAGACAACATTTATCCTGGGAAACCCTCTAGGGGAAGAAAACCCAGCAAAAACTTCCTTATCATAAATTGCCAATACAATGTTCAAGAGATAACTCAAACCAATACAGAAAGTCCTCTCCAAAAGATGCACCACTCTTCTCCCTCTCTCCTTTGCCGGTAACAGATCAGAACTTGTCTCTCAAACTGAACAAGTGAGTTGTGTTCAAATGAGGCGCTAGCCTCCTTTATTTATACAACTTCTGGCACGTGTGAAGTGTCTCTTCACTGGCAGGGCCGACTTCTCAATCTGGGTGGGTAAACAGACCTTTATTATATTTCTGGGTTTCTTAATTAACTGCTGGGGCCGACTTCTTATTCTGCCTATTATAATTGTCTGTTGACCAATCCGCAAAAGGGGATTTGGTCGTAATACAATCACTGACATGATTAATCCACAATGGGGATTAATCCTATGAATAAAATAACAATAATAATAAGAATACTCTTCGCAGTTACATTATTTCAACACATAACACTAGTTACCTCATGAGGATCACTAAGATTCGTGATCAACTTGTAGCCATTGGTGAGGTAGTTGATGACACAGAGTTGGTGAATGTAGCATTGAATGAATGGTTTTCGCGAGTCTTGGGAACCATTTGTGTAGGGGATTTTTTCACAAGAAAAGTTGCAACCCTTTCATAGATCGTGGATTGATTATATCCAGGAGGAGGCTCAGATAGAATCCAAGAATGGAAAGCAGAGAGGTAGTGATGATGAGAACCAGGTCCTAGTTGCTCATGCTAGAAAAGGCAAAGGAAAAGGTTCTCCAGGGAGAGAGGCATCCCCAGAGTAGTGAAAGAAGAAGGACCTTAGCAAGGTCAAGTGCTTTGCTTGTCATAAGCAAGGCTACTATGCTTCATAGTGTCCACAACGAAAGAAAGGGTGAGGGAAGCAACAGACATCATCAATAGAGGTGGATGAGGTTGCAGACGGGCTTCAAAGGGAGTTCTTGTTGATCTCCGCCCTTTCTAGTACAATTTCTAGTAGTGGGACTTGGTGGATAGTGGAGCTTCTTGTCATATGACAAGATCACATGAGTCACTCATGAGTTTGTCAGAGGACTCAGGCTTGTAGGTGGAGCTTGCTGATAATGCCAAGTATGCAGTCAAGGGAGTTAGGATAGCTTTGTTTCAGTTGGAGTCCGGGAAGCCTCTCAGGATGAGTGATGTGTTGTATGTACAGGGGTTAAAGAAACTATTTTCTATCTCAGCTATGGAGGACAGAGGTGTTACACATTATTTTAGTCACCCTGGTGATGTTTCTACAACATGTGTTCAGGCTTCCAAAAGGATCTTTATCATGAGAAAAGTGATTGGTTTCCTTCACTACAAAACTTGTTTTTAGAATGACGTTGCAGAAATGTTTGATTTTCGCAAGGTACCCTAAACCTGGCTTACGGAGTTTCCGCGGGCTGCTCTATAGACAGGGTGCGGCGACGTTTGAAGACTAAGAAAAAGGACGAAGTTCATGAAAGTTCTAGAAGGAATCTTTTAGAATGTGAAATGGCATCCGTATGGTTGGGATCCTACTCGTCTTTCTGATTTGGTGGGATCATCCTGATCTCTCTAACCATCTCTTTTTCTCCTATATAAAGATGGATTTCACATGGAAAAGGTTAAGCAATAAGCAAGAAAGCAAGTAAGGAATTTATGAAGGAATAGGCTGAGAATTGTGTGAGGGATTCTATTTCAATTGATGCTTGAGGTCTTCATTTGCCCATCAAGCTATTGTGATTCTTCATGCAAATTTGGAGCAAGTGTGTGTGTTGGAGCAAAGGTCCACCGAAAGGGAACCTTACGACATCAAGGTTGCTTGGTTGTATCTTCCACTTTCACTTAATATAATACAATGGCATGTTTCTTTCCCATAAAATCATTCTCATTTTATTACATGACTCCTTGATCACATGTATAAGTTTTCATTGAACATACTATTGTTGCTTTCACTTTGGTTGGTTTGTGTCATTGCAGGATCAATATCACAAGAGCACCGGAGAGAAGCAGGGACAACAAAGACACAAGGAAGCGATATTCAAAGGTATGTCATTTATCTCTCATCTAATAGTAAATTCAATGATTGGACTTAGGGAAAGCACCATGTCATGTCTCCTTTTGTTCTAGATCTAGGTGGATCTAGGGGGATTGATTCGTGTCCGCACATAACAATTAGCCCGATAACAAGAGGGTATGCAGTGTCATTCTTGGGTGGACAGGTTCATGCATGGCTGAGAGGATCAAGCATTGACTCAACAGAGGTCATTGGTGTTCGTGACGATAGTCTTTGCAGGTTGACAGGACTGTTAGCCCAAGCCTTGGTACATGATAGTGATAGTCTATGCGAGCTTTGGCACATGAGATTGGAACACTTGCATTACAAGGCTTTGCCAGTGTTGAGGAGGATGGTTACAGGTCTTCCAGAGTTTGGAGCAGAGCACCAAGGTGTATGCAGGGGTTGTGCACTTGGCAAGAATGTTAAGGTTGCTTTTCCAAGTAGTGATAGGAGGTCCAAGGGGATCTTGGATCTAGTACAGTCAGATGTGTGTGGAACGATGTAAGTTCCATCTTCGAGTGGTTACTTGTACTCTATGACCTTCATTGATGATTATTCCAGAAGGACATGGATCTTCTTCATTAAGACCAAGGATGAAGTCTTCAATCGATTCAGGGAGTTCATGGCTCAGGTGGAGAATCATACGAGGAAGAAGATCAAGGTCTTGAGGTCAGATAATGGTGTCGAGTATACCTCCAACGACTTTAGGGATTTTTGCAAGGAGGCAAGGATCAAGAGGGAACTGACAATTCCTTTCAACCCACAACAGAATGGGGTTGCGAAGAGGAAGAATCAAACCATAGTTGAGGATGTCAGGGCGATGTTGCATGAGCAGGATCTACCTATGTTGCTTTGCGCAAAGGCATGTAACACGACAATCTATGTTCAAAACAAGAGTCTTCATTGGATCTTGGAGGACAAGACTCCTGAGGAGGCATTCACACGAGTGAGATCAGAGATAGAGCATTTGAGGATCTTTGGTTCTCCAGTTTATATCCATGTTCCTAAGGAGAAGAGGTCTAAGTTAGAAACTTCTAAGTGGAAGGGCTTGCTTGTGGAATACACCGAGACTTCAAAGGCCTACCGGATCTACATTCCAGGACATCGACAGACTGAGGTTAGTCGAGATGTCAGGTTTGAGGAGGAGCTAGCCTTCAAGAGATCCCGAGACATCACAGTGGAAACATATGGTGAGGAGTAAGAGGCTCTAAAGGTTAAGGAGAGTACAGGGGTTCAGCCTTCAGACCATGAGGAGTCAGAGGAGTGAGTGGATCCAATGGTGTTGAAATATTGTAACTTCGAAGAATATTCTACCTAAAAGGTAGTGTTGAATAATATTATATTTATTAATTAGGCCCTATTGTGCCTTTGTAAAAGTCGGCCCTTTTGTGCCTTGACAATTAAATGTAAATGAAGAGGGTAAAGTGAAAGGTCGACCTAGACCTAACTTTAGGCTGGCCAGACCACTATTTATAAGGGAGGCTAGTGCCTCATTTGGACACACACCAATTAGCTCTGCAATGCGCAAGTCTTGGAGGAGAACCTACTGCAACTAGTTGTGATGTCAAGGAGGGTTCTTAGTCTATGTCTTGGTATCTCTTGGTTAAGTAGTGCGCTACTCTTTCCTAGTGAAGGAGTAGAGGAGGATCTTCTGCTTTGTTTTTGGTCTATCTATATTGAGGAAGTTTTTGTTGGGTTTTCGTCTCCATGAGGGTTTCCTAGGATAATCTGTGTGTCTCTATTGTTTCTGTGATTCTCTCTTTCAGTGATCGTATTTATGCAGATAATGTGCTAAATGATTATAATAATAAAGAAGAACCATAACTGCTAGCTATATAAGTAAAACTCCAACATGGAATCAGAGCAGTCCTGAAAGAGACTAACTCACATTTTATAAGAAGTGACTAGCCTTAGCGCACCCTCTCCAAACTCCAGTTTTCAGTATTATAGTTGTTGCAGAATTAGGGTTTATGCATAAACCCTAAGTGTGACGTTTTCCATGTTTAAGGAGAACGTTGGGGGAAGTAACCACATCTAGGAGCTCGCCCTAGGAGGGTGCATCTAGTCCCTGGATCAGAATTCTGAAATTTGAAGTTTGGAAAATTAGGGTTTCTTCATAAAACCGTAAGTTACAATTGCAGTTGCAGTTGAAGTATCAGTTGCAGTTGCAATTGTAGTGTCAGTTCCTTCGTGCCAGTTGCAACACCAATTGTAGTGCCAGCACCAGCTGCAGTACCAACACCAGTTGCAGTACCAATTGCAGTGAAAGTTTTTGTGAAGTGTTGGGACGGATTTTTATTGTCCTGGTGTGCCTTACCCTAGCAAATCTCCAACTAACTTTAAGTTACAAGTTGAAGCACCTTTGAAGTTTTAAAGGTTCGTTATTGCTTGTCATTGTTGTCCGGTGGTGCCACTACCTGTCGATACTGTCAGAGGTATGTACTTACATATGTTCAAACTGTATCATTATTTGAAAGGGTATTTGCAGGAGAAAGGATCTTTTGTCTAAACAAAAATCGTAGATCCACAAGGATCTCAGATCCAGGACATTCAGAGGACCAATGCACCCCAGGTTTGATTAGTTTGATATGCCTCTACTTGTTATGGCACTATTGTGATCTTATGAATATCCAGGTTGCATTTTGATCTGTTGAAGTTATCATACTAACCATTGGTTAAAATTAAATTCAAAGTATTCGATTGATTAAAGTTGAGATTATAGAGTTTATTTTGAATCTCAGATTTCTGTCAAGATAGCATATTGTCTTAGTACAGAGGACAAGTTGAAGAAAATATTTGTCATCTTGAGTGAAGGAGACTCAGAAGAAAAACAACACTCATTCTTGAGGACATGACTCCAGGTTCCCGGTTTGATTGATTAAATTGATAAGATTCAAATTTGCACATATGAAGTTCGATAATTGCTAAACACTATAATTGTGATAACAATCTTTGAAAAGTTTTATTATTGAATACTTGGTAGCATGTGAGCAATATTGAGATAAATGCTTATAGTAATTATTTACTAGATATAACTGACATCTCCTCCAAGAGAAACTTCTTGTTTTGTTTCCAGGTTACCATGGAGGAATGATTGATCACAACACTAAAAGATTGTTTCTCTCATTTCTTATTATTATATTTCTTACTTTTGACCCTTGTTTCAGGCAGGTCACAAGTGATAGCTCTGAAAAAACTATTGTGACGATTGCTCTCGCTATTATGTTTATTATTATTATAAATAGTATTATTCTTGTCCACTGTTTCTCCCTTGTTGTTCTTGTTGTGGGAAGGTCACGGGTGATAACCCTGAAGGGAGCTATAGTGATGGTTGCAGGAGACAACATATTAGATGAGACATGGAGCAGACTAACCAAGTTGTAAACATGACCGTATACATCCATGTACCGAAGAAGAAGAAGAAGAAGAAGTTACTTTTGCTAGATACACTACATCTCATATGAAGACAGAACATGAGGAGCAGAAGGCTCCAAAGACAACAGAACAAGTCCCTCTAGTGCAGTTGATCATTCTTCAAGTCATCAGGAAGAGTTAGTAGAGCCAAAAGGACCTACCCAAAATCAATGTTGTAACCAGGAAGATACCAGCATGGTCCCATAACACTTTGTAGGATGCAAATCCATATAGCGTTGTTGTGCCATATTAGAGGGAGCAGATGACTCTGAAGATTATATAGACTCAAAAAGAGTCAAGCTTCAGAGGGAGAATGGAGACTCAGAAGGAGCTTGATCTCAGAGAGGATCAGATGGGAAAAAGAGATGTCTTCCGGGACGGACGGACATATGACATGAGTTGAGAAGACTAGATCGTAGCTTCAGAGACTTCTAGGAGACGTGAAATCTCCTAGGAAGATTCCCTTGTTTCAATGACAGAGGAGGAAGCCAATCAGAAGGACTGGGATATGGTTTTTTCCTTGAGACCAGAAGGGAAGTCAGTGGTGACTTCCAAGACTGATCTAACAAAACAAGCATGTTGCAGATAACAGTATAAAGATGTACAAAGCTTGATTTGGGTCCAAAGGATTCTCCCAGCAAGAGGGAGAAGACTATGACGAGACACTTGCTCCAGTAATCGAAGAAATAGTTCCAGTGTTCATGAAGACAGTAAGAACAACCATGATTCTGATACAATATGAGATTCAGAGGGAGCGGTCCTTGTATTTGAGATTGAGTTGCCTCCATGAAAGAAGAAAAGCTACCTTCAATATCAACCACTCTCAGTTTCAGATGAAGTTGTTGCCATGATAGAATAGAGGAGCTACTCTCAAAGTTCAACAACTACAGTGAGAATAGAGTAGTCATTCTCAGCTTCAGAAATAGCATTTGCAGGTGCAGAGTCCCGGTTCCAGAAGGAACAGTTGCAGAAAAAGTAGTGGACATACTCTCAAGCAGTGAGACAAATAGTGCTTTGCAGAAAGCACATAAAACCAAGACATGATTTTGCAGATTAAGTTGCAGATGACCAAGTGTACCAGGTTGGTACAATGTGATAATATGGTTTCAAAGTACATGATAGGAAGACTCATGTCTGCAAGTTGAAGCAAGATCCAAGAGCTTGGTATGGCAGGATTGATAGTTTTCTAATGAGCGTGGGCTTTACCAAGAGTAAAGTTGATCAAGATTGAGAATGATGGACCACTTATATTGTTGCTATATGTGGATGACTTATTCTTGACAGATGGAAAAGCTCATCACATATAGTAAGAAGAATCTTGTTGCTGAATTTGAAATGAAGGACCTAGGCCCGATGCACTATTTCTTAGGTCTTGAAGTATGACAGAGCCCAAAAGAGATTTTCCTTAATCAAGGAAAGTATGTTGTGGAAATTCTAAAGAGATTCGACGTGATGGGACTATAGAGCCATGTCCACTCCTATGGAGACGAATCTGAAGTTATTGGATGATACTTCGTCAAAAATAGTTGATGTTACTCTATACAAATAGATGATTGGTTCGTTGATTTATCTGACGAATACCAGACCAGATATATGCTTTGTTGTGAACACCTTGAGTCAGTATCTGGTGGAGCCTAGACCTGTTCACCTTGTAGCTGCAAAGCATGTGATGAGATACCTTAAGGGTACGTTGGACTATGGCCTTTGTTATACTGGAGATTGTGACTTCAGATTGTATGGCTATACTGATTCAGATTGGGTTGGAAGTGCTTCAGACAGAAAAAACACTTCAGGATGTTGTTTCAGTTTGGGGTCAGCCATGACTTCGTGGCAAAGCAGGAAGCAATCCAGTATTGATCTTAGTACAACAGAAGTAGAGTACATTGCAACATGCTCCGCCAACTGTGAAGCCATATGGCTTTGGAAGTTGTTGATAGGTCTATTTTGACCTAGAGATGGATGCTACTATGAACTTTTGTGATACCCAGAGTTGCATAAAGATGACAGAGAACGCAGTGTTCCACAATAAAACGAAGCACATTGAGATCTAGTACCACTATATTATTGACATGGTACAGAAGGGAGTTGCGAAGCTCCAGTATGTTGGCACAGATGAGTAGGTTGCAGATGTGTTGACTAAGCCTCTGTCTCGTGTGAAGTTTGAGTACTTCTGAGACAAGCTTGGTGTAGTCCGAAATGACTTCCCTCGAAAGGGGGAGTGACGTTGATGATACTATGGTATCCTGACCACCAGCAGGGCGGCTCGTTAGGATTTATATACTAGGGGATTGATCATCCCTGGACATATCCCGTACGGTCCGGATGGACGGTATGTCGGAGTGCCTATGTATGTATATACTTGTTGTGTTCAGTAGTGTGGTAGCTCGTTAGGATTTATATCCTAGGGGATTTTATTATCCCTGGACAAATCTCGTAAGGTCTGGATGGACGATCTGTCGGAGTGCCCACAGTTCTTGTTGTTGTTGTTGTTGTTGATGCTCCTGTCTAATTTTGTTGCCATTGATGTTTTTGTTCCAGCTTCGTGTTGATGATGTTGTTGTTCCAGCTTCATGTTGATGATGTTGATGTTCCAGCTTCATGTTGTTGATGATGATGATGTTATTCTAGCTCCGCGCTGCAGATGATGATGATGTTCAATTTCTACTGATGATGATGATGAGAAAAACTTCTGATGACCTATAGATATGACAAACAATGTTCCAGATGTTGATGACAATGTCTCCTCCTCTTGATGTTGTATTGAGTCCAATCAGTTGTTATTGATGTTGTCGGTAGAATACCCTTGTTAATGGGGAGTGTTGAAATATTGTAACTTCGAAGAATATTCTACCTAAAAGGGAGTGTTGAATAATATTATATTTATTAATTAGGCCCTATTGTGCCTTCGTAAAAGTCGGCCCTTTTATGCCTTGATAATTATTTGTAAATTAAGAGGGTAAAGTGGCAGGTCGGTCTAGACCCAATTTTAGGATGGCCAGACCACTATTTATAAGGGAGGCCAGCGCCTCATTTGGACACACACCAATTAGCTCTGCAGTGCGCAAGTCTTGGAGGAGAACCTATTGCAGCTAGGTATGACGTCAAGGAGGGTTCTTAGTCTGTGTCTTGGTATCTCTTGGTTAAGTAGTGCGCTACTCTTTCCTAGTGAAGGAGTAGAGGAGGATCTTCTGCTTTGTTTTTGGTCTATCTATATTGAGGAAGTTTTTGTTGGGTTTTCTTCCCCATGAGGGTTTCCTAGGATAATCTATGTGTCTCTATTGTTTCTGTGATTGCCTCTCTTTCAGTGATCTTATTTATGCAACTAATGTGCTAAATGACTATAATAATAAAGAAGAACCATAACTGTTAGTTGTATAAGTAAAACTTCAATAAGTGGACCCTCCTACTGACAAGAACACGAGGCCTAGATGGATTCAGAATACTTTGAGAGATGCGGAGAGGCATGCGGCACCCAACGGCACTTTCAGGGAGAACAGGCCTCCGCAAAGGTTTTTGAGCTATGTGACGCTTATGAGTAGCATCATTGATTCCAAGCCTTTTGGTTTTAAGGAGGCAGCATGCCAACATGTTTAGAAGGATGCTATGATGGAGGAGTATCAGTCCATCATGAAGAATGATGTGTGGGACATAGTTCCGAGACCATAGAGGAAGTCTGTGGTGACTGCCAAATGGATCTATAAGATCAAGCATCCTGTAGATGGTAGCGTTGAGAATTACAAGGTGAGGTTCGTGGCGAGAGGGTTCTCCCAAAAAGAGGGAGTGGACTATGAGGTGACTTTTTCTCCAACCGCCAAGTATTCTTATATCAGGGTTGTTATTTCTCTTGCTTCAGTTATGGGGTAGAGGATACATCAGATGGATGTGAAGACAACATTCCTCAATGGTGTGATTGAGGAGAAGGTGTACATAGAGAAACCTCAGGGCTTTGAGGTACACGAGAGGGAGTCCCATGTTTGCAGGTTGAAGAAATCTTTATACGGACTCAAGCAGGCACCCAGGGCATGGTACTCGAGGATCGACGGGTATTTGTAGAGCATGTGCTTCACGAAGAGTGAAGCAGATCCCAACCTACATCTCATACAGGTTGGTGAGGATCCTCTTATATTGGTGTTGTATGTTGATGGTTTGTTCCTCACGGGAGCAGAGAGGCTCATTACCAGTTGCAAGAGGGATTTGGCTTCGGAGTTCAAGATGAAGGATATTGGATTGATGCATTACTTCTTGGGATTGGAGGTGTGGCAACAGCCGGGTGAAATGCACTGCAAGTCCATGAATACACCTATAATCACCAATCTGAAGAAGCTAGGGGCTTCAGATTCGGATTTAGTGGATCCCAAGATGTACAGGAAGTTAATTGGTTCGTTGATGTATTTGGTCAACACCCGCCAGATATTTGCTTTGTTGTCAACACCTTGAGCCAGTTCATGGTTGAGACGAGGTAGGTGCATTGGGTAGCAACAAAGCATGTGTTTAGGTACCTTCAGGGTACAGTTGGATTTGGTCTTGAGATATGTCGGTGGTGGAGTGACGCTGCATGGATATTCAAACTTAGATTGGGCAGGTAGTGCAGATGACAGGAAGAGCACTTTTGGTGGTTGTTTCATCCTGGGATCGACAATGGTTTCTTGGTTCAACAAGAAACAAACTTCCCTGGCACTAAGTTCAGTAGGAAACAAACTTTCGTGGCACTCAGTTCAGCAGAGACAGAGTATATGGCAGCTAGTTTGGCGAATTGTGAGGCTATTTGGCTTCACAAACTTCTTGCGGGGTTATTTGGTCAGGGGTTGGAGCCTACGATGATTTACTGCAACAATTAGAGTTGTGTCAAACTCTCGGAGAATCCAATGTTTCATGACAGGTCGAAACACATTGAGATCAGATACCACTTCATCAAAGACAAGGTGCAAAAGGGAGCTGTGAAGCTCCATTACATTTCCACAGATGAGCAGATTGCAGATATTCTCACCAAAACCCTAGTGAAGGGGAAGTTTGTCTACTCCAGAGACAAGCTAGGAGTGGTGGAGAATACCTCCCTCACTAAAAGGGAGTGTTGATATCTTGTAGCTTCTGGGAGTTATTCTCACATTGCCCTTGGTGTCGGGCAAGTGGGAATCTTTGTTAGTACTCACATTGCATTTTTTATTTTGTGAAAACCCTTTTTACGTAGAGTCAGGGCTTGGAATTGTTGTTGTTGGGGTTTGGCCCCTGTTGACCGCCTATTCAACTAGGGGGTCAACTACATGTACCATGAAGATATGCATCATCAGATGCTACCAAGTCAGAGACTGTTTGGTTCTACAGGGCAATTTTTGCCTCCAACACATACTTTTTTAATTGGAATTTCCGCTCCCCTGCGTGGGATAATAATGTAATAGGTTTGCATGGATCATAGTTAGGTCAGTTACCTTGGGATTTCTTCATTAGGAGAGTTCCTTTCACTGAGTGTTTTTTTTCCTCAGGTTATTAATTTGGCCTAACCAGCCTTATTAATTTCCCTTGAGTTTTTCACTCCCGCAAATAAATCCTCCAAAGTGGTGAAAGGCATTCTAATGGATTCATCCTCTGGTAGTTAGTGTTTAGGAATGATGTAAATGACCATGTATGGCATCTCAAAAAGTTTCGCGAAATTCCGTCAAGTCTAGATAGGTTTTTTTTAATTAATTAAAATTGCCTAAGGTTGGGTAATTTAATTGATTAATTTTAATTAATTTTTGATAAATAATGTAAAAACTAGGTCCTTGGGCTTTTTCTAGGGTATTTGTGCTCAAAAGAAATGGAATGAAACCCCCTACACCCTTGGACCAAGTTTCAACTCAGTCGGACAACTTTTGCTAGGTGTTTGTCCATAGGGAGTCTTAGTCAGTCAAAACAACAATTTTAATTGCTAAGTCATGACATAGGAAAATGTCATTTTTGTAATTTTTGAGCAAATGGAGTGAAGTAAAGGTGGAAAATGATGAGAAAGACATTTCCTAGCCTACCCAACCCATCTCCTAACCTTTTTACACCCCCTAGTCTCACCTCTCACTCAAACCCTCACGCCCCTAGGGGGATTTGTGCCCCCTCTTCATGAGAAAACATTACAACTTGAATTTACTAAAGTTGTGGGCCCCTCCCTCATGAGGTGCGCCCTTCCTAGCCTCCCAGATTTTGGTTGCTAACACTCTTAGATAGGTCAATACATTCATATAATTTTCTGATATTTGTATGCAGAAAATTTTTGTTGAAAAATAGAAATTTTCTTAACTTTTTTATGTGTGTTGTAGCATTTCCAGCAAGCAATAGCTTACTGGTTTTTGCAGGTTCTCGCCAAGCTAAGGGGTTATGTTGCCCATTTTCAGTCACAACACACTCCAAGGACCCCTCTCTTGATTGGGTAACAACCCTCCATCTTTTCTCTATCTTTCTAAGCATTGTAAGCAAGCCCAAAGGGGTCCCCAAGTGGCTTGCCTTCTCTTTCATTTTTTTGTTATTGTAAATATTGTTCGTGCCTACATCTTGGTGTAAGTTTGGCAAAGCCAACACCCAAAATCGTAAGGCTAGGGTGTATATTTAATTTTCAGCATTCTTTATTTTTTGCCCCACTTGTCATTAGGACAAGGTTGTGTGGCTAGGATTGTTTTACTTTAGTTGTTTTATTTCCAACCCCCTTTGGCACAAAATAGGAAGGCTTGCCTCCACCTTGTGCCATTGAGTGTGGTTTGTATTTCTTTTCTGTTTTCATTTCAAGTTTTGCATTTTTCATTTGCCTACACCTTGGATGTGAAGTTGGCCTAGCCAACCCCCTAAGTCGTTGGGCTAGCTTAGTTGTTTATTTTCTATATTGTGCTTAAAAGATTAAAATCATCTAGAAGTAGATCTCACATAACTAAATGCTAGCTTAAAGCCCATGGAGACATAGGATTAATCTTGTGCTTTAATATTTCTTTACTTGCAAGTTCTTGATTCTTAAGTGTTAAAATATTGTGTAACTGCATCCCCTTTTGTGGATAAAGATAAAATATATTTATTATTGATTAGATCAATCCCCTTTTGTGGATTGATCATGTCGGGCATTGTAATTGACCAAATCCCCTTTTGCGGATTGGTCAAACCCTAATTGTAATAGGCTAAATGGAAAGTCGGCCCCAGAATATATTAAAGTTGTTATAACCACCCAGAATGAGAAGTCGACCCAGCTAGAGAAAAGACACCCCAGTTCACACGTGCCAGATTGTATAAATAAGAGAGGCTAGCGTCTCATTTGGACACACACTCACTTGTTCATCAGAGCGCAAGTTTGAAGCAGCAGTTGGAGAAGAAGGAAGAGAGAGAGAGGCGCATCTATGGGAGAGGAATTTCTGTATTACTTGGTTCATTGTCTTGGCATTGTATTGGCTATCTATATTAAGGAAGTTTTGTTGGGTTTTCTTCCCCTTGAGGGTTTCCCAGGATAAATCCTTGTGTACTCTTGTGATTGTGTTTCTCTCAGTGATCCTATCTATGCTATTATCTAGTAAATTGAAAGTAACCTAATAATAGCAGAAACTTTAACATGGTATCAGAGCTAAGCTGAAGAGAGCATCTTTCACGAGAAAAAGAAAAACGTCATTGTTGTCGTACAAGAAAATTAGGGCTTTTTATTGAAGAAGAATTCCATCCCCAAATCCATCTAGAAAGGTGCGCCCTACCTCAAGGAACATTTTGGCATCTTCAGCGCACATTTTCAGTGGCTAGATCTCCCGGAAAGTGAAACCCTAGTTTTCCCAAAGTACCAGAAGTACCAGAAAACCAGAGTACCAGTGTACTAGAAGTACCAGAAAACCAGAAGCACCAGTCCAGAAATCTGCAGATCAAGTTTGGAGGGGTTAAGGTTGGATTTTCTGAAATCTAAACACACCAGACTACTCGCCTCAATCCAACGCATCTTTTGGTGAGTTCAGTTTTCAAATCCAAGAAATTTAATTTTTCTATTACTTCTATAGCTCAGAGGGCTAGGGTTTCTACTGCAAGAAAGAATGGCTACCAGCATGAGGGTAGAAGATAGGCAGGAAGGATCTAGAAACTTCAAATCTTGGAAGCATAGGTTGCAGATGATTCTAGACGAGAATATCTCCTAGAACATGTTACAGTGGGAGTACCAGAACCAGATGAAGAAGAGCAAAAGACCAAGCATAAGAAGAATGAAAAGAAAGGAAAGAGAATCGTTTCAGATTCAGTGAAGGATCACTTGATCCCTCATATATCCAAACTACAGACAACAAGGCAAATGTATGAAGCACTCAGAAGGTTATATGAAAGCAAAGACATCAGTCGAAATCTTACCTTAAGAAATCAGCTTCGTAATATGAAGATGGAAAACTCAGAATCTGTCACATCCTACCTTATGAGAGTTTCTCAGATCAGAGATTAGCTTGCAGCTATTGGAGATGTCATTAGTGACAAGGAGCTTGTATCCACAACCCTAAATGGGTTTCCAACATTTTGGATTCCTTTTGCACAAGGAGTGTGTGCAAGAACCAAGTTACGCAAGTTTGATAAGTTATGGGCAGATTGCACACACGAAGAATCTAGACTTGCAGACCAATAGAAGAGATTAATTGTCGATGAAGAGGAAGCTCTTACAACTCAAAAGAACAAAAGAAGTTCCTTTAGGAAGAACAATAAAGAAGCTAATTCCGTAAGAGTTAGAGTTCCAGACAAGAAGAAAGATGTTTCAAATATCAGATGCTACAACTGTCAAAAGTTGGGACACTTTCTATGACTGTCCTCAAGGAAAAGGGAAAAGAAAGTATCAAGCACATGTGGCAGAAGAAGAGGAATCTCCTCCCTCAAAGAAAGCTTTAGCAGAAATTAAGGATTATGTACATTAAGTTGAAGATAGTTGATCTGAAGAAAGATACCAAATGGTAGAGTCCATAGAGTCTCCCCACACAAAAACAAAAGATAAGTATTCATGTTTATTTTTAGTATCTTGTTTACTTTAATACCTTCTCATTACAAGTTAGTTTTTTGTGAGAATGTTAATTAACCTCGTTTTATTTCAGTGTCTATGCAGACTTATGAAG
>ML782112.1:531761-551693 GCA_009831015.1 Picea engelmannii | reverse complement strand
TCCCCTATATCCAATGCAATCCGTGCATTTGTTGATGTGGACTCTGGAGGATGACCCCTCAAGAGGATCACCATCATCAAAAGTGACCGGCTCTAGCACTAGTTCATTAAGATCCAAGTTGGCTAATGCCAACTCAACACTGTCGTTCAAACCCTTATCATCAGAAAACACATCCCAGATCTTTGTCTTTCCCTTCAACCACTCTTCTCTTTGCTTGTATATAAGACAAAGGTTGGTGTGCACATACACTACTAAGTCACCTGACACGACGACAAAGAGAATAGTTCAATAGAAGAGTTTATACTTGAGTGAAGGGTTCATTTTTACTGGGGTCGTGACAAAAGAGTTCAACAATCAATGCCACCAACATCGAGGTACATAAAGGGCTTGGTTCTCTTGATTAAATGTCAGTTCCATACCCTCATACATGATAGAAACATTGCAATCTTGCCAATCTTGAAATCCTGAAAACTGTTAAGTCTGTTGAATTTTGAATGGGACATAAAATTCTACTTTCTCCATATGAAGTCCAATGAGGTTGGAACCACTCTCAAACATCCTGAAACAATTAATGGTAATGTTAAAAATTTAAGTAAAATAATGAAAATGAAAGATAAATTTAACATTACCATTAATTACTAGGGTGGGCGAAATGGAGGGGGTGGGGACCTCTTTAAATAGCATTAATAAGGCAAAATAACCCTACATTGCACACCAAAACACCTTACAACTCCAACTTGCATGAGAAACCAAGAGCCAAGTACTTGTTTGTTACTTAGGTTTTAGGTTTTAGGGGGTTTTAGGTTTTTGGACCAAACCGACCAGTTTGATCATAAACCGGCCGGTTTGGTCATAAACCGGCCAACCGGTTCGATTTATTGGCCAGTTTGAACCGGTCGACCATCGAACCAGTCAAACCGACTGGTTCCAATTCCGGTTCGACCGGTTTTTAAACACTGGTTGCTACAACAACCATTAGATACTTTTTATTATATTCCAGATTCCATCCATAATTAGAAAATGCCTATGTTGTCTCTTATATTCCATGAGTTCATTGGATGCGTGCAATATGTTTGATAGAATGTTCATGGTTAGAATACGTGCAAATTGTTTGTTAAAATTTGTCAACCAACTTAGAGAATAAAGAACACTTATTGCACAAAAGAACATAATATCCCAGCCTAGCTCTATTTGGGATATTACAGTGGTATCAGAGTTGGAGGTCTTGCCAACCTGAGGGGAAACAATGAGGATTGCATCATTAAGTGACCAACACTTAAATTTCAGCGGTGGTTAAGGGAAACAAGGATGGTGACTAATGAGGAACTTGGGGCAAAACTTTTTCCACTGATGTTAGACTATCAAAAGAGTCTAACAAGCTATCAAAGGAATCTCACAACATTGCTAGAGCATCCTGAGTTGTTGAAGTCTCTATTTGGGAAGAAGAAGAAAAAAGGATTCAAATCTGAGGTAGTTGGTGAAGCAAAGACCTCACTTCGTGAGGAAGGTTTGACAAAACCTCAAGTTGACCTTTTGGATGCACATGATGAGGGTGTATTAGCACCCAAATATGATGAAGATTTGGAGTTGGATGATTTGCCCTTGGATGATGAAGAGGAAGTTAGGAAACTTACACATGAGCCTCTTATAGAGTTGACCTTGGCACATTCATCATCGTTTTAGTCATCTATGGCAGTCAAGACCTCTGTTGAGAAAATCGGCAAAAAATCGCCAAAATCGCGAGAAATCACGATTTTTTCAACAAAACGATTTTTTCTCAAAAAACCGCTGAAAAAATTGGGAAAAATTGGAAAAAATCGCGATTTTTAGGGAAAAATCGATTTTTAAGTTTGTCGATATATTGCCGATTTTTACGAAACGATGTTTTCTGGACCCCGGCGATTTTTTCGCCGAAACGATTTTTGTAACACTAGTCAAGACACATGAGGATGTTAGTGGTACTTATGGTTTGATGGAGGAACCTCTTGTGATGATCTTGCACGAGGAGCATTCAGAGTTGCAGGTGCTTGAGGAGAGGTATGATGTAGAGGGTTTTGACCATGCCCCTATTTTGCATTGTGGGAATCATGAACCCCTAAAGGTTCAAGGCTCGACTACGGAGGTGATAGTTGAGCACATTCCTTGGGGACCATCTCACAAGGAAGCATATGCATCCATGGATTGGATAGACAGGTATATGACATAAACAGGCACAGTTTCAGGCAACATCAACACGATGATGGATACAGGATGATACAAGACGATCCATTGATAGCCAACAGTATGCAAGGGTATTCATTGGCACGCAGTAGTGTACAGTGGAGTTGTGGGGTGTTTCTGCGAGGGAGACCTCCGTATAGAGTCCTCGGGCATACCATTGAGTGGAGGTTGCCTAGGATCGGTGAGTGGATGGGTGAGCCTCAAGGAGCAACATATTCCTTGAAGATTGATCTTCAATTGGGATATCACCAGACTACTTTTGGGTGTCATTATGGGCACTACAAGTTTTTGGCCATTGGGGTTGACCAACATGCTTGCCACCTTTCAGTCTCACAAGAACCCCATCTTCACACCGCAGCTATAGGGGTTTATGTTGGTGTTCTTTGATGATCTTCTCATATACAACAGGACATGGGAGGATCATTTGAGACAGTTAGACGAGACATGGGGTATGATGGGGAGCATATTCATGTATGGGACCGAGTACTCTCCAAAGCTTGATCTTTGATCGGGCTATCATCAGGGCAGGGATAGGGAGTTTGGCAGGACAAGTATTTTATATTGTAGCCATGAGAGCAATGTGCAGGATGTACAGACACATACAGGAGGAGATCCATGACACACTAGATTGGCTCACAGGGATTTCAGCGGATTGAAAGTCCCACCTTCTAGTGGAATATTCCAAGGAACACTTTGCTTGCAAGTTGATGGATGGTCACATTCAGGATGACAAATACAAAGTGGTGGATGACATCATCTCTACAAAGGTAGCACATACTTGGTTCCGGAGTCCACACTTAAAAAAAAAATCATGAGGGCTATGCATGATACACCCTTGGCAGGACATCATGGGTACTTCAGGACTTACCAGCAGATCGAAGAGAGGTTCTCATGGAAGGGCCTCGAGGACGATGTGTTGAGACATGTGAAGGAGGGCAGGACTTGTCAGCAGAACGATTCAGAGGTGTATGACAGGGACTGTATTTATTTCATTCATGGTTAGTGGAACAAGTTGGCACATTTCTTCGCGAGTCCATCAAAAGTATCAGCCACCACAGACAATAGAGTTGTTTTTCAGAGAGGTGTTTGGACTCAATGGGTTGCCTGAGTACATTGACATTGTTTGGGACAACACATTTTCCAGTATATTTTGGCAGGGGTTATGTGGATTGGCGAGAGGAGATTTGACTCCTAGTACCTTGTTTCCATCAGTTGGATGCGAGACTTGGCATATTAGGTTTCTAGTGGTTATCAGTGTAGCACAACCAGAGTCGATTGGTATGAGACATAGTGGACTTCTAGTTTGGATGTGGGTTCCAAGAACTCATATGATTGGTCCATTTCATTTTTGGGATGCCCCAAAGGAAATGGTGGGCTACATGCTATATGGCAAGATAGGCCTTCTTTGTCGATACCCAGGACTAGGTATGACGACGGACTTGCAAACTTTGATTCCACTGAGGTGCATCTGCAAGATATGATCCATAATAATGGGATCAAGTCATCTAGACATTACAACTTGGGGTTCCTGGAGTGGAGGCTGCAGTCTGGGCATGAGAGCCAGCCACTTATGATCAGTGTGGTGCAGCGTCAGCATGGTGGGTTCCTTTTGAGGCTAGCTTGGGACCCTAGGACTTCATGGGTTGACAGTTTGGTAGTTTGTACAGATGGAAAAGTCGATCTTTATTATCAGGAGTACGTTTCTATAGGGAATGGGACTGGCTTCCTAAGAGGGCAATTCTATGTGGGATTGACTAAGCCTTTACAGTATCCGATTGATCTCTTGATCGATGCTCTTCATGAGGTCTCTTGTGTTAGCACCTTGCAGATCAGTACTATGAGCAGAGAGTGTTTCACATCATCCAAGTAGGCCCGAGATAGGTTCACATGAAGGGGCTTCGCAGATGATGTAAGGGGAGTGTACGACTTGTCAGCAGAGCAGGTTGGGGAACACTCATTCCAAAAGACTGATGCAGTCTTTGGCCATTTTTGGATGAAAGTGGGAGAGCATGTTGACAGATTACATCACAAGTTTACCAAGGGTACAGTGGGCAGATAGTAGGTATGCAGCGATTGACCAATTCACACACTTCTCGGTGATTTTTTCGAAGTGTGGGGCAACACAGGTGACAAAGCTATCTAGTGGAGAGATGTTTAGAGTCCATGAGTGGCACAGAGTCATTGCCAGTGATCGAGACATACTTCCTTTTCCGATATTCGAGATAGAGTGTGGCAGTGGATTTGTAGGATATGACTTCACCTAGATACCTACGCAAGCTACTATTCATAGTAGTAGGTTCAACCCTTACAGGTATTTCAACTTGGAATTCCAGGAGAGGAGGATGCAAATTGGGCACAACAGTCGGACAGTTATGATCAGAGTGGCACAACGTCAGCATGGTGATTCCTTTCTAAGATTAGCTTGGGACCCTGGGATTTCAATAGTAGACAATTCAACAATTGATAGAGAGGCGAGAGCCAGTTTTTCCTTTCATGAGATTGTGTCCCTAGTAGAGCAGTTCTTTGAGTGGTTGACCGAGTTTCTCTACTTATCGACAGTATTTAGTAGACATCTTATGTTAGTACCTTGTCGGGTCACGCGTTGAGCGAAGGGTACTTCACATCTTCTAGAGTGGTTTGGGATCCTGGTATCATTTTCAGTTTCAATCTATGGAGCGTCAGGTTGTGGTGGCATTGCTTGACGACAAACAATCTTTGGGAAGGGAGGACAGTAATGTCCCCATTTTTGGGTTCCCCTACTCTACAGTTGGGGATAACGCCAAAGGCTTATGTCAACCAAAACAAAAGGGTGAGGTTATGTTATCAATGAGCTCGAAGGATTTGGAGGAGTTATATGAGGCCTAACCTAGTCCATTTACCATCTTTCATCATCAGGATCACTTCCACATAGTTCATTCTTGGTTCTGTGGCATTCCGACGATTCCCATAATTTGGGTTATTATTGAGCATAATTTAATTAAATACACTAATGGTGTTATTCGAATCATATTATCCGAAGGAATACCTTGATGTAATAGCTCGTTTGAATCCAGACGAAAAGATCTAAAGGTTGGGATGATGAGAAAGGGACTTCCAGCATTCGGGAAGGTCTTAAAAGCTAATTAATCACTTTCCGACATTAAAAAGGGAAATAAGGGTCATGTGGATTTGGTCAAATGAGGAAAGATCTATGAGTTCGGAGAAGTAAGCACTTCACCTTCCTCATATTATAATTTGATCTTATACTTGGAGTGCTCTTGGAGCTGAGGTTTTCGTTAGGGTTTTGGCAAAACCTTCCAATTTTGGTTTGGTTTCGATAGTGCAACATCCACCCTAGATAAACAAGGGAGGAGATCCATCCAGGGTCTTCATTGGGACTTCATCTAGTGAGTTGTCTTCAATACTTTGGTGCAACTATTTGTTTGGGAGATCAATGGCCTCCTTGGAGAACCGATTCATACCTTTGCAGGGCCAATTTATCATTCTAGCATGTCGTGGAAACTTGTGACAGTCGTGAGGAGACTCATGCGGCCTAGGAAGACTGTTGGGTGTTTTTAGGAGGATAGAAACCCTTCCTATTTGTTGGGTCGAGGAGAGTAGGGTGTCATGGAGGCACTAGAGAGGGTCGCAGCCCATTGGTAGAGCCACGTGGGATTACAAGAGGGCCGTGAGCCCTAATCTGTAGAGCCACGAGGTGTAGGGGGGTCGCAAGGGTCTTATGCAAGTCCTGGTGGTGTTTTGAGGAGGGTCGAGTGCCCTATGTGCAGAGCCATGGGCCTTGGAGAGGGAAGCAAGTCATTTGGAGCACCTTTGAGCAGTTGGCAGTGGGTTTTGAGGAGACAGTGGCATCATCTTCAGTTTTTGATTTGAGAATTGTTTGTTTGTTGATATACTATAGATGCTACATGTAATAACCCTAGGGTTTCTAAGGCCCTAAGCCAACCAATAAATAATGAATTTGTGCAATTTTTCCGCACAGTACTTTACCATAACCAATCTTGAATAACACCAGTAATTGTTGCATAGTAACAATAGCAGAAGAGATACCAACCTTCAATGGTATTTAAACCAGCAAGGACAGTATCCAAAAGCAGTGTCTAAAACTAGTAGTAACAGTATCCAAGTAGTATCTTTACTAGCAGTAAACAGTGTTCCAAAAATCAATAGCTAACAATATCCAATCTAGCAGTAACAATATCCAAACCAGTAGAAAACACTCTTAAGAGGTTGTTGTCCAAATTTATCATACTAGTAATACCAATCACCAACAATTTGTAGCAAGAGTTTTTATAACAAAAGTGTATCTAAGTTAACCCTAGCCTCTACCATAGCATTGAACAATTAAACATGTGCTTAGAAGACTCCTGGTTGAGCTCCAACTCTCCCAAAATGCTCTCGCTATCCCTCTGTTAGCTCTAATGGCCCTCGATCTGCACTT
Source organism: Picea engelmannii (assembly GCA_009831015.1). Lineage (NCBI taxonomy): Eukaryota > Viridiplantae > Streptophyta > Pinopsida > Pinales > Pinaceae > Picea > Picea engelmannii. The sequence continues at coordinate 545,035 of ML782112.1, read as the reverse complement.
TCCAGGCTGTTATAGGGTTTGGCCCTTCCTATAGCTGTTGGGACAAGCTTGTAACAGATGGTGACACCCTTCTTGCAGTTGTAGCCTTCTCCACAACTCCTCTGCCAGATTTCTCCACACGTGCACCCTTAGTAATTGACTTGTTGCAGTTGGTAATGAGTAGAGGTTGAGTTAGGGTGAGGTTTTAACCCATCGAAACTCAATAGAGAGGGGGTTAAACAACCCTCAAAGGACTGAGGCAGCGGCCTCCCAAATCCAAGACATAAAAACACCTTAATCCAAGTCGTGTCTATCCAAATGAGCCTCTCCTTTACTTATATCATCTTCCTTAGCTCCATTTCCTTGTTTTGTGCGTGATTTGCTCTTAAGGTAGGTCGACCCTCCTTGTTTTAAGCCCAACGCATCCTCTAAGGGAAAATTGGTGACCCACGACTCCCCTATCCTTGGTGACTATGGCCTACGTGGAGCCCCCTTAGCCAATGTGTCCCCCCTTTGATGGGTTCAAAGGGGAGGGGATATGACCGTCATCCCTCCCCAAGATTGCTTGTCCTCAAGCAATTGCAACCCCAGATGCTATAACATCTACTCCCCTTCCCATGTGGCGTCCTCCTCCCTCCGATAGATCCTTCCACGTTATCAAGTATTCATTTATCGTCTTGATCCTTAAGCTTTTTTCCCTGAATGCCAAGATTTGCTCGGTAACCAGGATCAACTGGTCTTCCTCGTCCAAAGGTGGTAGAGTTGTGGAAGAAACAACTTGTTGTCCCAAGGCCTTCTTGAGGCAAGAAACATGGAACACATTGTGAATCCTGCTACCCTCCGGTAACTCTAACTTGTAGGCCACCTCTATGAATCTTCTAATCACCTTGTATGACCCGTAGAAACGTGGTTGGAGCTTCTCTGCGCCGCTCTTATTCAAAGAAGATTGTCGATATGGTTGGAGCCTCAGAAAAAATAGATCACCCGCCTCGAAGCTACGCTCCACCCGGTGTCGGTCTGCATATGTCTTTTGATGATTTTGCGCCATCTGCAGGTTGTGCTTTAGGACCCTCACGATGTCCTCGCTCTCCTGAATCTAGTCCTTAGCCTCATGAGCCCTGCTCTCACCAAATGCCAACTCTACAAATGATGGAGCCTCATAGCCATACAAGGCCCTGAATGAGCTCATCCCGATAGACATGTGGTGGGTGGTATTGTAGCAATACTCACCAAGATGCAGCCATCTAATCCATGCCTTTTGTTGCCCGAAAACATAGTGTCGCAAGTATCCCTCAACCCACTTGTTGACGATCTTAGTCTGCCCGTCTGTCTGGGGATGATAACTTGTACTGGGTGTCAACTCTATCCCTGCCAATCTGAACAACTCCTGCCAAAAGGCGCTGAGGAACTTGTTATCCCTGTTGCTCACAATCACCCTAGGTAGTCCGTGAAGTTTGAATATCTCTCTGAAGAAGAGCTCTGCGACCTGTAGGGCTTTGTAATTAGAGGATACGACAAAGAAGTGAGTGTACTTGGTCAATCTTTCCACCACCACATAAATGCAGTCCTTTCCCTACACCTTCAGAAGCCCTGTGATGAAATCCATAGAAATACTCTCCCCTTTCTGTTCCGGAATAGGCAAAGGATGCAATAGACCTGCGGGGTGTGTGAGCTCAGACTTGTTTTGCTGACAAGTCAAGCACTCCCTCACATACTGTAAGACATCCCCCTTTAGACCCCCCCAAGAGAATCTCTCACATACCTGCCCGGCTAATGGTGCATCATGTACTCCTCCCAAGATCTTCCCTTTGAGAGTGGATTTTGGAACAAGATATATCCTGCCTTTGTAATAGATGATGTCATCTACTACCGTGTACCTGTCATCCTGTATGTCACCATCTATCAACTCTTCTGCAAAGGCGTTTTTGGAATACTCTACCAAGAGGAGAGATTTCCAATCCGCTGCAATCTTAGACATAGAAAATATTGTAGGTCTCCTGGATAAGGCATCTACAACCACAGTGTTCTTCCCTTTAGGCTTTGACATACTCTATGTCAAAATCGTACACCTACACCTTGCTAACCCACTTTTGTTGCCTCTCGCTTAGGTCCTTTTGCTCAAGGAAATGCTTCAAGTTGTTGTGATATGTCTTCACCACAAAACGTCCTCCAACCAAATACGGTTGGAGCTTGGCCAATGCTTGCATGATGGCTAGCATTTCTTTGTCATAGATAGAAAGAAGCCTCTCGGTTCCCCCTAGCTTGCGGCTCTCAAAAGCTATGGGGTGTTTGTTCTGCATCAACACTGCTCCTATCCCTTCTCTGGATGTGTCACACTCCAAGACGAAGGGCTGAGAAAAATCGGGAAGTGCTAATACTGGACAAGTGCTCATCACTTCTTTCATCCGGTCGAATGCCTTCTGAGCCTCCTTTGACCACCTGAATGCCCCCTTTTTAGTGAGGTCGATCAATAGTGTACTAAGCTGGGAAAACCCCCTTACAAAGTGTCGGTAATAGTTGCATAACCCCAAGAAACTACGTAGCTCTGTCAATGATCGGGACGTGGGAAATCAAGTATTACTTGTATCTTCTTATGGTGAACCTGTACCCTTTGTGTGCCAATAATATGACCCAAGTACAAGATATTTGTCAAGACAAACTCGCGCTTTGCCTCCTTGGCATAAAGTGATTGCTCCCCCATGATGTTGAGAATCTCGTCCACATGTCGTAGATGATCCTCCCACGACCTACTGTAAATCAATAGGTCGTCAAAGAATACCAGCAAGAACTTCCTCAACTGCTTGTTGAAGATATGGTTCGTGCATGACTGGAATGTAGTTGGAGCATTAGTCAAGGCAAAGGGTATGACTAGGAACTCATAATGTTCGTAGTGGCATCGGAAAGTTGTCTTGTGTACAAATCCCTCGCGTATTTTGATCCGATGGTACCCTGATTTGAGATCTATCTTCAAGAAATAGATCGCCCCATGTAGCTCATCAATCCTCGGGATCGGGTACCTATTCTTGATGGTTTTCTTGTTCAAACCCAGGTAATCTATGCACATCCTCAGGGTGCCATCCTTCTTCTTCACTAATACTACTGAAGAAGCAAAAGGACTAGAGCTAGGCATGATGTGTCCCATCTGCAAAAGCTCTTGAATAGTCTTCTCGATCTCGTCCTTAAACTTCTTCGAATGTCGATATGGGATAGTGACGACGGGTTTAGCCCCTTCCTCAAGCTTAATGGTGTGCTCAAATCCTCCCCTGGGGGAATCTGCCCAAACACCCTGTCATGCCTCCCTAGTAGCTCCTGCATGTCCATATGATAATGTTGACGACCCTCTGTAGTCTTATGTGTGGTGATCAAACACTAGATTGCTCGGGCTGTGTTTCTATGCCTAAGGACAGCCTCCATCTTCTTGGTTGATACAATCTTGGGCGGGTTTGTAGTCATGCCTCTCAAAACCACTCTTCTTCCTTCCTCATCCCTAAATTCCATCCTCACGATTTTGTAGTTCATATTAATATCCCATAATGAATAGAGCCACTGGACGCCTAAGACTACGTTGGTGTCTACTAGGTCGACCACGTAGAAATCATCGGTCAAAGTGTAGTTATCCATCGTCAAGCGTAACCCTTTGATCCTGTGAATACACTCCAAATTGTACCTGTCTTCTACTACCACATTGAATCCTTCGAACTCTTTTGTTGGGATGCCCTTCATGTCAACTAGTGTTGCATCAATGAAATTGTGGGTGGCCCCACCATCAATCAGTGCAGTAATCCAGTGTCCCTATACAACTCCTCTGATTCTGAATGTGAAATACCTGAGAACTCTTGATAGTGTGGCTATGACCACCTTCTTTGGCTCCTCACGCTGTGACTCATCCTCACTGCGTGGTTGCTCCTCCTCAGGACTGTTGTGTACCTCTCTTGTGGGTGGCCCCAACATCAATCAGTGCAGTAATCCGATGTCCCTATACAACTCCTTTGATTCTAAATGTGAAATACCTAGGAACTCCTGATAGTGTGGCTATGACCACCTTCTTTGGCTCCTCACGCTGTGACTCATCCTCACTACGTGGCTGCTCCTCCTCTGGACTATTGTGTACCTCTCTTGGTAAGTGACCTGTCTCCTCATCGTCCTCTCCATCGGAAAGCACTTCTATGTAGTGTGTTTTCCCCTTACCCATGCATCTGTGACCCGACTCCCAAGGGTCTTTGTAGGTGAAGCAAATCTTCTTCCACTTGAGCTCCCTTCGAGTTTCTTCGTCCAAACGATCCTTAATTATGAAATGGCTTCCTATCCTGAGGCTTAGGAGGAATGTAAGGTTTGGTTGGTCCTTTAGTCTTCGGTATTGTATCTGTCATGTCAAGCGTCCTCATAATAGCATCCTGTAGTGTGGCTAGTTTGAAGGCCTTGACCCACCCACGAAAGGGTTCAACTAAACCCTCTGTGAATAGCATCACCAATCTATGCTCAAATATATCTGTCACCTGCACAACTACCCTCTCGAACTTTGTAATAAAGGCCTCTGGGGTACTTGTCTGTCTCAACCGTGCCAACTCACGAAAGGAGATTTATGGATCCTTCCAGTCAAATCCGTCCATCAGTCTCTGTGTGAACTCCACATAGGATGTGATGCTAGCATGCCCTAGTGTCACTAGTCCATGGTACCACCACTCATGAGCTTCACCGTCCAAGTGCAGTGTGTCAAATTTGATGGCTTCTACTTCGGTCATTGGATTGAGCTGGAGGTAGGTGTCCAACTTCTGAATCCATGATCTAGCTGTGTATTTGGATGAACTGTCATAGGATGGGATGGATAGCTTCCCCAGCTTCCGTTTTAGATTAGCATTCTGCTGCTGTCCTGGGGCTCCTCTAGGCCCCTCCCTAGGTCTGTTCCTGTACTTAATGTTGCAGTAGTCATGCAAGGACATGGCTGCCTAAATTCTTCTCCGAGTGCCATATACTCTGGAAGTATGTGGAAATATCCTCACTCTAGTTCTGCTGTGCTGGCTGTTCCTCCTCAATGAAACGAGGTAGGAGAGCTCTAGGTGTCCTCCCACTCGTTGTCTGCTGCACACTTTGCCTGGACACATGAGAATCGCTTCCTTCTGCCTCACGTCTGTTTTAACTATTATCCGGGGGCCCCACTATTACTCCCTTCTATATGAAATCTGGTCTGTCCATTGCCCCCATTGGTGTTAAGGCCCGGAATGTTACCGAGTGGGCTCAACAGTTGTGTGAGGGTGTCAATTAACTCCCTCTGCCCTTTGGCAAAGGTTTCCTTCATTTTGTTTTTCCCTTTAGCCAGATTGCTTAGGATGTGCAGCACACTGTCATCATCTTTGTCATTTCTTTCTTCGTTATGGTCCCCCACATTCCCTGTTTCTTCTTCTTCTGATACTGCAGATGAGGGCTGTCCCCCACGCCCTCGTCTTCTCGTCATTCAATCAGCGACAGGTTGGCAGGATCAGAGCTCTGATAGCACTGTAATAACCCTAGGTTTTCTAAGGGCCCAAGCCAGCCGATAAACAATGAATTTATGCAATTTTTTCACACAGTACTTTACCATAACCAGTCTTGAATAACACCAGTAATTGTTGCACAATAACAATAGCAGAAGAGATACCAACCTTCAGTGATATTTAAACCAGCAAGGACTGTATCCAAAAGCAGTGTCTAAAACCAGTAGTAACAGTATCCAAGTAGTATCTTTACTAGCAGTAAACAGTGTTCCAAAAATCAATAGCCAACAGTATCCAATCTGGCAATAACAGTATCCAAACCAGCAGAAAACCCTCTTAAGAGGCTGCTGTCCAAATTTATCATACCAGTAATACCAATCACCAACAATTTGCAGCAGCAGTTTTTATAACATAAGTGTATCTAAGTTAAACCTAGCCTCTACCATAGCATTGAACAATTAAACCTGTGCTTGGAAGACTCCTGGCTGAGCTCCAACTCTCCCAAAATGCTCTTGTTGTCCTTCTGTCAGCTCTAATGGCCCTCGGTCTGCACTTTCCAGGCTGTTATAGGGTTCGGCCCTTCCTATAGCTGCTGGGACTAGCCTGTAACAGATGGCGGCACCCTTCTTGCAGCTGTAGCCTTCTCCATAGCTCCTCTGCCAGATTTCTCCACACGTGCACCCTCGGTAATTGACTTTCTGTAGCTGGTAATGAGTAGAGGTTGAGCTAGGGTGAGGCTTTAACCCACCGAAACTCAACATAGAAGGGGTTAAACAACCCTCAAAAGACTGAGGCAGCCGCCTCCCAAATCCAAGACAGAAAAACACCTTAATCCAAGACGTGTCTATCCAAATGAGCCTCTCCTTTACTTATATCATCTCACTTAGCTCCATTTCCTTGTTTTGTGGGTGATTTGCTCTTAAGGTAGGTCGGCCCTCCTTGTTTTAAGCCCAACGCATCCTTTAAGGGCAAATTGGTGACCCACGGCTCCCCTATCCTTGGTGACTATGGCCTACGGGTAGCCCCCTCAGCCAATGCGGGTTCAAAGGGGAGGGGATATGACACTACAGCAGCCATTGTATACTTTTTACTGTATTCCAGATTCCATCCATAATAAGAAAATGCCTATGTTGTCTCTTATATTCCATGAGTTCATTGGATGAATGCAATATGTTTGATAAAATGTTCATGGTTAGAATATGTGCAAACTGTTTGTTAAAATTTGTCAACCAGTTTAGAGCATAGAGAACACTTATTGTACAGAAGAACATAATATCCCAGCCTAGCTCTGTTTGGGATATTACAACATCTCTCCTATTGCTACTCTACCAAAAACTGAAATAAGAAGAAATACTAAGTATCTAGCTAAATAGGACAAGAGAACAATTAAGTACAGAAACAGCTACTCTATCAAAAGCTGAAAAGATTAATAGAAAAAATACTAAGTATCTTGCTAAATAGGATCAGGACAATTAATTATAGAAACAGCTACTCTATCAAAAGCTGAAAAGAGTAATAGAAAAAATACTAAGTATCTAGCTAAATTAATAATAGGCAAGAACTGGAGGGTGGAGGATGGTATATTTAAAAAACAGGAGTTAGGGAATATTGAGAAAGTGATCAAGTGTACATGAAATTTGAAGGTGGAGGAAAAGGGATCTCTAGTAGAATGTTCAACTTCAACCTACAAAGTAAACTAAAAAATCCTCCATTTTATCTCCATTATTCGGCCCTTGTCTTGTGTTGATAGGAGAGAGTCAAACAGAGATATGGCCCAATAATATGAACCACAAGGAAAGTTTTTATTCATAAGCACACTACAATGCAGAAGAAATGAATGGTGATGAAGTTGAGGAAGCCAATGATCTTGTGATTGATTTTTTCTGTTGCAATCCTTGTAGTGAGAGGAAGTTTGAGCTAAGCGACACCCACTTGAATTTGTATTCTGTTTCTTCTTGTGGGTTGCGTGCTGAAATATAAATCAGAATAGATAAAAGCATTGTTTTTTTGGCTTTAAATTGATAGGATGGGCGATGCTGAGGCACTGCTATGGCTCAAGGCATTGCCATTGGCACCAGAGTACCGTCCCACAGAGGCCAAATTTGCAGACCCAATTGCATACATTTTGAAGATAGAGAAGGAAGCTAGCCAGTATGGTATTTGCAAGATAATTCTTTCAATATCCAAGGCACCCAAAAGGGTTGTCATTGCAAATCTCAATTGCTGTTAGGGAAAGTTAGAGAGAAACATTCGGACTGCTATGCATATTGGTGGTATAAAGGGGTTGTTTGGGATATGTGATTATAAGTGGAACACAGGATTTTGAGATATCAGGTTCAGTAATCCTCAGAAGGGTGTGGCAGTCTTGGCAGTATCCAAAGAGATGCATTGGGAATTTGAAGAGCCTAGAAATGGTTGGGATCTGATTAGGTCAATTAAGACCTTATTGTCAGATAGAGAGCAAACTGTTTTAATCCCCTCCATTGCAGGAAATAAAATATCCAAAAAAGGATTTCATGGAATAAATTATATATGTGCCGAAGATTCAAGCAATTGGTTCTTATAGAACACAGTTGATCATCCCCAAAGGCTCCAGGAAAGAGACAATGAAACTTTTATGCAGCTCTGTAAGATCATTTCTGATGATAGATTGTTCAAAACGAGTCTAGATGCCAAGGGGCCTATCTGGAAAGATTGGAAATAGTCCTACATTAATCTATATCTTATGGCTTTTTCAATGGGGCCTCTCAAGGAATTCCAGACCCTAGTGAAGCAGGTGTTCTATAGTTATCATAATCCCACAAACTCCTTTTTGAGTGTGGTACAGGAAGGGGTACTAAATTCTAATAATGATGCTGAGGTACAGGCTGCCACAATTCTGACGACATTAGCAATGAAAGCAGGTTTGGGTCAGCTGCAAATTTTGGGGGATTACAAGCCAATCATCTCTTGGATGGAGGGATCTCTTCAAGCCTCAAATCTAAAGTTGCACAGTGCTGCTCACAGGTGCTAGATCCGAACGCTCTTTTTCACTCATTTGCATGCTATCATGTGTTCAGGAAACACAATCAAGAGGCAGACAAGGTCTCAAAGCAAGCGTGCAGTAAGCCACATGGCCTTATGCAGATCACTAGGTGGAGAGAATGGGTTGAAGCTCTTCCGCCCAAGACAGATTTATTCTTAACTGTCCTCTTTATGAACTTCGCATAATGCAATTATAGTTAGGAATCAGGATGTGTGATTTTAGCACCCTGATCTCTGCACAGTGAAGCAGAACATATAATGATATTGTACTCTTTAGAACATAAGTTATGTTGGACAAGCTATCAAAGTTTCTTAGCAGCAATGCCCCCAGTTGATGTTGGACAAGCTATCAGAGCTTCTTAGCAGCAATGCCCCCCGTCATGGGTGACATTTCGAAAAGTATCTTATTTATTGATATTTCGAAATGTATCTTATTTATTTAAGGAATGGAAAATGATACGATCTTAACCGTGGGAAAAGAAATAACAGTATAAAAAACTAGGGCTGCAAAAAGAAGTATGGAGCATGTACCTATTGGATTAACCTGGCCGCCATAACCATCACGTCTGACCACTTCCTCAAATGCAGGAGCTGCATCTCCAGGCACGGCATACCAAGTTTTCGAAGCACCCATATGCAGATAGTTCAAACTATGCAGATCATGGTCCTCCACATGCCAAGCAAACCAGCTGAACAACATGGCAATGTAAACCATTGGTGAAGTAACTCCGGGCACCTCATCGGGCATGTAACGGAGCAATGACCCATGTGATCGTGAGGCAATCCGCATATTCCAAGCACTGTTTGAGAGGTCCAGACATGAATTCTGAGAGCCCTCTTTTTGCGTGTGTTTCCTTTGGCACTGTATTTTTCTCTCTTGCGGCGCAGATGACGGTGACAGAAATTTCTCATTGGGTTCCCCAAAGGCAGTTCCAGGGATATCATTGGCATACTCTACAGTAAAAGGCTTATCAGCAGTTGCCCTCCAGAACAATGTCTCCACCACCAGAGGAGCAACTTCCCTTGAGGATTTCAGTCTAGACCTTGCAAACATCCTCGCCTTGGCCTCAAATTGTTCCAGTGTGTAGGTTTCCCCACTCTCCCATACTGATTTTTGCACCACAGTCTGCAGAGGGCCTCCTCTGGCCTTCTTGGGACTCCATCCAATTTGTTGTTGGCGAGTAGTGAATTTCGCAAGATTGGTGTCTTTGTACAACTCATTGGCATCTTTACAGGCATTGGACCCCTGAGCATTAGGTGGTGCTCCAGCAGCATCACCAACTGTATCACTGCTATTGTTGGTGTTGCTCTGTAACTGTCCCAAACAGCGATTCAGATTTGCAATGACAACCCTCCTGGGTGCCTTGGGTATTGGAGGAATTATCTTGCAAATGCCGTACTGGCTAGCTTCCTTCTCTATCTTCAAAATGTATCCAATTGGGTCCGCGAATTCGGCTTCTGTGGGACGGTACTCTGGTGCCAATGGCAATGCCTTGAGCCATGGCAGCACCTCAGCATCCCCCATCCTATGAACCTAAAGCCAAAAAAAACACTATTAATCTATTCTGATTTATATTTCACCATGCAACCCACAAGAAGAGACAGAATACAAATTCAACTGGGTGTTACTTACCTCAGACTTACTCTCACTACAGGGTTGCAGTAGAAAAAATCAATCATACCATCATTGTCTTCTCCAACTTCATGATTAGCTTCTTCTGAGCTTGTAGTGCGCCTGTGAATGAAAATGTTACTTGTGCTTCATATTATTGGGCCATCTCTCTGTTCGACCATCTCTAGATCAACAGAGGACAAGGCCCGAATAACGAAACGAAAATAAAATGGAGGATTTGTCAGTTTGCTTTATAGGTTGAACCTTCTACTAGAGATCCCTTTCCCCACTCTCAACTTCATGTAGACTTGTAGACTTTTGATCACTTTCTCAACATTCCATAACTCTCGTTTTTTTTAATATATCATGATCCGCCCACCACATCTTGCTCATTTTTAATTACCCATTACTTGCCCAATTCGGTCTCTTCTCCCATTTAGCAATTAGACAGCTTGAAGCTTTGTAACATGGGAAGGCATCAACAGGGTTTGACCTGAGTCACGTGAGAAGAGTGGAAACAATCCTCTATGGGGCTTGAACAAGTGTCCGGTGAAGAGATATATCCCCATATGAAAATGTACCATAATAAATCATGGCCAAATTTGTAGTCCATCATTATATTATTAAAATTATTGCAATGCACACAAATCATGGTAAAATTCGAATTTTCTATAATCAAATATAACATATGCATTTAATCATTTAATTATAGGGTCGCAACCGTTAAAATTCCAACATTGCCATACACATCAACCAACCAACCATGTTACAAACAAGAGGAAGTGTGTGGTTTGCAATTCCAAACATTATGGTTGTATAAATTATGTTAGAAACACATTTCAATTTAGTGTTATTCATATATTAAACTTGCGGGACTTCTTCTTTTTTTCATGAAATTTATCAATAAGATCTAACTTATGTCAAATAATTGGTGTATATTTTATTTTATTTTTTATATATTTAAAATGGGTTATGTATTGATTGTGATTTTGAATTTGTGTAGTTTAAAGCTTCATCTTGAATTTATATTTATTAGGTATCTAAATTTTTATTATGACTTGGGAGGATTACATTTATAAATAGTTTTATCTCTTTAGTATATTTATTCATGACTTGTCTTATATATAGATCGACTAAAAAAATGTTTACTAGTTTGAAGGTTAAGAATCCATGTACTATGTAATAGGAGGCTAAACATTTCAGTTTATTGTTATTCATATACTAAAGTTAGTGATCTTGTTAGAATTGGTAGCTTAGAGGTACTTCTGCATAGGCAGCGCTCAGCATGGAGAAGTGACCGAGCACATTTCTCCCTAGTGACTTTATAATGTGTTTTTATAAAGTTGGGTCCTTTAATTTTTAAATATAAACATGACTTTATAATGTCATGGGTCACTTTAGTGACTTAAGTGACATCAATGAATGATTAAGTCGTGACCGTTGATCTCAAGGGAAAGTAAAGAGTCACTCAAGGGAGATCAAGAGTTAGAGGAGTTACATTTCGAAATTACTTAAAGGCAGCTTATGAGGGAGAGAGAGGACACACACTTTGAGGAGAGCTTGAGTGGGAAGGTGAAGAGTCACCTTTCTCAAGAGAAAGATTGAGCTCATGGAGAAGTGAGAGTAACAGCAAGAGGGCACATTCTCCAAGGGAAAGAGAGAGGTCCATACAATGAGAGGAGGGGCACAGTTTCCAAGGAAGGAGAGGGTTCGTACAACTGAAGGACACAATTTCCAAGAGGAGAAGAGGGCACACTTTTCCATAAATTGCAGCATTAAATATTGAGTTGACAATAATTAGAAAAGAGGTCGTACAACATTGTTTTAGAGGTCGTACAACTGCATAGAGACACAAAAATGGAGGCAAGAGGATGGCATGATTTTCTAAGTGTCTTGTTGTATAAAATTAGTGCAGAACGGTATTGCTTTCGTGCACATAATTCGAGGTTTTATTTGTTGTTAAAGGGGTTGTACATTGCAAAAAATGAGGTATGTTTTGTGTTGTTTTTAGCACGCAAATCGAGGAAGTCTGTTGGCACATATTTCTAGAATTTATTGTTGTTGTTACTTGTTGTTGTTACTTGTTGTTGTAAACTCCGATATGAAACTTCTCTGAGCTCAATACGAATTATCTCCTTAAACTGTCATTTTCCTGTGTATTCTTAAAGGGGCATTGCCCATAATTTATGGTGCCAAATGTGTGATTTTGTCTACTATTATAAATTATTTCCGCTGCTAATTTAGTTTCAGATCTATGCCATTCAGTGTTTATGCTCATTAAGTACAGTTCAAAATTGGGTTTATTGCTTTATTGTTGAAGCTTAATAGGAGGTTGAAATCTGAAGTATGACATAGTGTATTTCTGAGCTATATTTTCAACATGGTATTAGAGCTAGGACTCTTAAGTTCAGTGGAAAATTTGGCACTTGGGACATCAAGTGATTTGTTGGGGTATTTGCTTGAAGAAGGGAAAGAAGAGGCTCTTTGTCAGATGGGCAAAGATGATTTCCAGACTCAGATATGAAGATAGGTTGGAGAGGATCTCCAACTATCTGTAGTGGAAGGTTAGAATCATAAGGGTTCTCTAGGAGAACTAGTTGTGGTCGTTTGTTAATACCATCGTGCTAGTACCTGCGTCAGATCCCATGAAGTGAAGGAAGCCTAGACTAAGAGTTGGTGCAGATAGCCCTCAAAGGCTTCACCAAGGAGTGGGAGGTTTTCGTGAAGTGCGTGGTGGGGAGAGAGAGGTTCCCTGACTGGAGCATATTGTGGGATGACTTTACACAGGAGGAGATCGAGGAGGGGTCTCGTGAGAGGGTAGTGGATGGTGCAAACGACAAGAACATTGCTCTTGTGGGAAAGAGTAATGAGAAGAAGAAGGACATGAGCAAGGCGAGATGCTTTGCATGTCATAAGATTGGCCACTACGCTAGTCAATGCATGAACAAGAAGGAGAAGAAGTCGGAACCAGAGGTGTCAGCATCAGCATAGATTGCAGAGTTTGTTGAGAGACATGAAAGGGAGTTTTCTCTCATGACTGGTCCCTTGGGCAGTGGTTTCCTAACCTTTTCATATGTAAATGGGTGTATAAAACTAACTATCCATTAGATAGAAGTGTTGAAAGACATGAGGCTTGGTTAGTTTCCAAAGGATTTTATCAAGTTGAAGGGATTAAGTATAATGAAACT
>ML782112.1:487742-531739 GCA_009831015.1 Picea engelmannii | reverse complement strand
CCCCCCCCCCCCCCCCCAATAGTAAAAATGAATTCCATCTGCCTTGTTCTAGTGTTTGCTACCTCACTTAAATGGGGGTTCCATTAGATGGATGTTAAATATTCCTTCTTACATTGGGATTTGCAAAAAGAAATTTACATGGAACAACCTCCTAGCTATGTTTAGAATGACTCCTGCCTTGTTTTCTACCTTAAGAAATCTCTCAATGGTATTAAGAAAGCTCCTCTGGCTTGGTATGCTACAATAGATAGATTTATTCTTGATACCATCTTTTCCAAATGTTATTCTGACCCCAATGTCTATACTAAGTAAATAGGTAACCATCTCATAATACTTGTTCTTTATATTGATGACCTTCTTCTCATTGGTAGTGAGCACCCCAAACTTTTAAACATGTGAAATCCAACCTTAAGAAGAAATTTGAAATGATAGATTTAGGTTATTTGCATTATTCCCTTTACCTCCAAGTATTGCAAACCAAGGAAGGAATTTTCATTTCCTAGTCTAAGTATGCATGTGAAATTCTTTGTTGCTTTCACATGGAAAATTGTAAACCAGCCCCTTGTCCCTCTCATTCTAGAGTCAAACTTCCTGCCACCTGTACTACTCCCAAAGTAGATGTCGCTTTGTACTATCAATTAATTGGTATCCTTTGTGCTGCCAATTATTTGGTATTCCCTTTGCTATTAGTCTTGTTGCCCAATATATGAAAACACCCCATCATATCCATTGGAAAGCAACAAAAATGATACTTTGGTATATCTGAGGTAAAGTTCAATTTGGGATACATTACAATTCAAAGGGCACTCCTTTGTTGGTTGGTTTCACTAATTCCTATTGGGCCAACAACCTTGATGATCAGAAGTCTATTGCAAGTTATGTTTTCAGTCTTAGTTCTAGAACTATCACTTGGGCTTGTAAGAAACAACAATCTCTTTCTCTTTCTTCATAAGAAGCAAAATATTGAGCAACAATTAATGCAAGTCAAGAAGCCTTGTGGATTTGATGGATCCTTTTAGAGCTTAGATGCCAACAAAAACATATGACCACACTCGTGTGACAATCAAAGTACCATCAAGATTGACAAAGATCCAATTCAATATCAATGCAACAAACACATTAAGCTACACATGCACTTCATCAGAAAGCTTATTTAATATTATGTTCTCGAAGTGCTCTTTTACCCTATAGATGATTAAATTGTAGAAATTTTCACAAAGTCTCTTACAGAAACAAAGTTTTCCAAAATTTGATCTATGCTACGAGTTCAAGAAGTTGTCATTAAGGGGGGATAAGCTCTAATGCCTCCTTCCTTCTCTTATTATGTCACCTTTGTAAATCCTTCAATCCTATCCCAAGTTTGTCTTAATGGGGGATGTTAGGATATTTAGACACTTAGGAGTTAGTTAAGATCAACTTGGTTTAATGTGTCTTTAGGTAAAGTGTGTTTTTTTAGTGTTTTCTTAGTATGCATTTGTAGTTATGTAATCCAATGGTCACAATGTATCCAATGATTTGCCTAAAGGTTGTAGATGAAGGAATACTTCATCCCCTTCTTCAAAATGGAATTTGGAGCGATGTTGATCAATTTATTGCTTCATCTTATTGTAAGTCATGATCATTTTATCTTTGAGAGTGTGGAGATTGTTGGTCCAATTTATGAGGGTATGTTCGATCTCTTGTACCTTAGAGAGTCTTGGTAAGTAGGATATCACTGATGGGGGATTTTTGCCATAGACAAACTCAAAGGGGGTCATTTAAGTGGTCCCATGATAAGTTGTATTGTACCACCATTCTGCTAGGGGTAACCATTGAACCCATTGGGACTGGTGCTCTGATGTAAAGAACTTCAAATATGCTTCCAAACACTTGTTGATAGCTTTTGTCTGACCATCAGTTTGGTGGTGATAGGTGGTGGTAAGATGCAATTGAGTGTGATGGAGATAAAACAATTCTTTCCAGAAATCGCTAGTGAAAGTGGGGTCACAATCTGTTACAATAGATTGTTGCATACCATGGAATTTAAAAATATCATCCACGAAGACGTGAGCGATTGTGGAATTTTTAAATGGGTGTTGGAGAGCAAAAAAATGAGCATATTTGCAAAGGTGATCAACCATAATCATGATGATTGATTCATTCCTTGATTTGGGTAACCCCGCAATGAAGTCTATAGAAATGTCAGCCCATACATAGGGAAGAATAGGTAAAGGTTATAGTTCACTTGTAGTTTTCACTATTTCTCCCATGTGTCATTGGAAAATGTTTCATTCTGCCACAAAAGTGTGGATTTCCTTCTTCACGCCTTCCTAAAAAAAGAATGTTTGATCCGGCCATATGTTTTATGGAAGCCATAATGACTTGTTGTTGGAGATGCATGGAGTTTTGATAACACTGTTGATTTAAAGGTGGGTTGTTTGCTCAAATATATATTCCCTTTATGGAGAAACCTTTCATTGTGCCAATTGTATCCCTAAGATGCATGGGTTCCATTTGGAGTTGTTGGATTAGGTGGTCTATCTTGGGATATGTGAACCATTCCTTGCAAACCACATTCAACCAATTCATTACAATGAAGGAGAGTAAAAAGAGGGACCCTTCGTCTTCATACTTTCAAGAAAGAGCATCTACTACCACATTCTACTTGCCCTTCTTATAAATGATCTCATAATCATAGCCCAACATTTTGGTGATCCATTGTTGTTGCTCTAGGGATGAAATCCTTTGCTCCATAAAGTATCTCAGGCTTCAATGATTGGTTTTAATATGGAAATGTTTCCCTAGAAAATAGGGACACTACATATCCACAACATGCAAGATAGCCATCCATTTTTTTTCATAGGTGAATTTTCCCAAGTGCCTCTCATAGAGTTACTTGCTAGTAAAAGTCACGGGTCTTCCCTTTTGCATGAGGACTACTTTGATGTCTTTATTGAAGTCATCACATTTCAAAATAAAACTCTTAGTGAAATATGGAAAAGAAAGTACTAGGGTTGTACACATATCATTCTTCAAATCTTGGAAGGCCTCATCTGCAATTCCATTCCAACTGAAATTGTTTTATTTTTATTTTATTTTTATTTTTATTTTATGTAAGGCGGTGAGGGGAGAAACAATATTTCCACAATTCTTGATGAAATTTTGATAGGAATCAACAAGACCCAAAAAACCTCATAAACTTTTAAGAGTCTTAGGATGTGGCCAATCCTTCATTGTTTCAATTTTCTTTGGGTCCACTCATACAGCCTTCTTACTAAAAATATGACCCAAATATTTTACTTTATAGACACTGAAGACACATTTGGACCTCTTGAGAAATAATTGATTATTAGATAGTAGTTTTATGACTCGAGTCACATGGGTGAGATGGACATGCCAAGTTTTTTTGTAGATCAGGATATCATAAAAAAATGAGAAAATGATATAGAAATGGTTGAAAGACGTGGTTCATGAGACTCTATAAGGTGGAAGGTGCATTGTAAAGGCCAAAGGGCACCGCCAAGAACTCATAATGGACTTCATGTGTGCGGAAATCCATTTTGGGAATATCTATTGGAATACTGAGAGGGGGGGGGGGTGAATCAGTATGATCACTTTAACCACAATATATAAACTTCAATCTTATCAACAATATATAATCAACATATCATCTATGTTTGCATTCAATATATCACGAGCATATAAACATAAGAAACATCACATCAACAACATCACATCAAATACACAATACACCATAATTTACGTGGAAACTCAAATGGAAGAAAACCACGAAATGTTTTCTTATATATCAAAGAATACAATCATTGGAAGCACCAAATTCCCAATTCTCCAACTACAACTGGAAGGAGGCTATGACCACCTATTTACGGGATCCAACCTGAAGGAAGCTACAACTCCCTGAATTCTCTAGCTCCAACCAGGAAGAGGCTACAACCCCTTGATTCTTAGGCTCCAACTCTTCGAGTTCTCCAACACCAACCGGAAGGAGGCTACAACCCCCTTTCCTTGCCTCGTCCTGCCACCCTGAAATATAAATGTAGACCAAATTGTCACTACCACAATCACTGACACTATCACTTCCACTGTCACTGTCACTGCCATTGTCACATCAACATGTAACCTGTCAACTTGTCACTATATCTAATGTGTCATTGTCACTGTCACATCAACCTGTCACATAAACTTGTCACTGCCACTGTCACTATCACTAACATACCATCATCAACCTATCACCATTGTTGATACTCAACAAAATCAGATCCTCTCACATGGATACCATCACCTAATCATGTACAACAACCATGTACATCAACCTATATCAACCATGCATCCATCATGCACCAACACCTGTACCAAACCGTGCATCAACCATGCACCAAAAACTATACCATACCATGTATCAATCATGTACCATATCATGCATCAAACATGTACCATAACATCAACCATGTAGCATAAATCATGTACCATGAGATGTGCCTCAACCATATACCATATCACTCATGATATGTCTTGATCATCCCATGCACCATGTACCATAAGATATCAACAATGAAATACCTCAACAAAGTACTCAATCATGCACCAAGTTCACCAACATATGCCTCTAACCATGCACCATATCATCAACCATATACCTTAAACAACATGTTAATCATCCATAGACCATGTACCATAATATGTACCAAGCAAGTACTATCAATGGTTTACATCAACCAAGTACCAATATCATCAAGAGATGTATCTCATACATATGCTACCATAGACCAGCGTGTATCTCAACCATGTACCAAAATCATAAAGATATGTCTCTAGTAATGCACCATAACCATACCAAACCAAATATCAAGATAGACAAGAGTGTACTTCTAACAAGGTATCGTGTCATCACCAAGGTGTACCATACCGTGTATCATCACCACTAAGCATGTGCCATAACAACATAAGAATAACCCTTAAAACTTACCTCTGATCCTGTGGCTGAGTTGAAACTCTGTAATACTGACCTGTAACCTTTCCTCAGTCCTCAACAACCTGGCACTTGCATATTCCCCAAATTTGTCTTAGCCATGTGGGACTAAGAACTCCTATCTAGAGAGGCCTCATGTGACAATCCCTAGACAACTGGCGGGGGTGCCTCGTGTGACATCCTTAAGCTGACCCATGAGGGCCTGCTTAATTAGGGTCATAGAAAAATTGTAGCTCTCTGCAGCTTCAAAAATTTCATTGTTCCTACACACTTTCTCCGCTGCTTCAAACTTGACCTCATATTCGCCAATAGACCAAAATATTTTGATAAGATAGATATTCAATGAATGAGTGTATGTACTTATGAGAGACTCCTTGAGGTGTATTTGTACTTTTTCCAAGTGACTTCTCTCCTTAATCTTAGGGCTTCTTGAACTTTCTTGTTGCAACCACTTTACCCTTTCATTAATGACTTGTAACCAATTAGGGGCTTCTTAACCATTCTTTGGGGATTCCAACTTCATGAGGGAATATCTCCCTAATCGTAAGGAACCATGTGGTGTACCACCTATCACTGGAAACAACATGATGAGGATTATCCATCTATGAGTGTGTTACCTACATTTTCACTGTCCTTCATGTCCTTATTCCTCAAACAACTTTGGGTCTCATAACCACACCTCTAGGGCTTCATGTAGACTTCATCAAATGCACCCATCACATCTGCTGACATCAACCACCCTTGTTGACATCAATGACAACTAACTCACCATCACTATTGACCACAACCCTGGGTATCTCGAACGCTCTAAGGGTTCACATCAATGACAACCAGTTGTCCAACAATATAGACCCCCTTCACGTGAATTTGGTGATAGCCAGAACAAAGATCAAGTTTGGTGAAGACTTGAGCACCCTTGAGCTCATCCAAGAGATCAATGAATGGAATGGGGAACTTATCCTTGACAATTATTTTTTTGAGAGATTGAAATTTAGGATGCATGCTCCAAGTGCCTTATTTTTTGAGTACCATGACAATTGGTCATGAATAAGGACCAATACTAGGGTGGATGGCACCAACAACTAGCAACTCCCAAACTATCTTTTCAATTTCATTATTTTTGGAAAATGGGTAGTGATAAGGGAATAGATTGGGTGGGAGGATACATGATATGAGTGGAATAGAATGATCATGAGTATCGTGGGAGGGTGGGAGGCCTTACATGGTTTCAAAGTCCCATTGGTGTTTGGCCAAGACTAACTACATGTTAGGATGGATGGGTCGAGAAGGTGTCTCAAAGGCTTTAATGACATGGAATTTGGCCACAATGCATGTATGCCCTTTTTTTAGAAGTTTTTCCATATGGTGTGAGTTAAAGATCTCTAGAGAACCAACTGTGATTCCTTAGAAAGTGTAGTAATGCCCCTCTTGTTGAAAACTCATGTATAAGTCTCAGAAAACCATGGTGATGGGGCATAATGTCCTTAACCTTTCAACACCCAAAACAATGTCACAACCACCCATTTCAATAGCAAACATGTGGGTTTTCGAGGAGTAATCACCATTTTGAAGCCACACATTTTCAGAACGACCCCCACATTTCATGGAACCTCCATTAGCAATCATGATTTGGTTTGTTGACAACACGGATATAACAATGTGTTTCTCGGGCTACCTGTTGGTGAATAAAGTTATGAGTGCTACCATTGTCAATTAAGATAATGAATTTATGATGCTTGATGCAACCAATTAATTTGAGGGTTTAGGGAGCCAAAATACCAGTAAAGGCATGGATGAATATTAGGGGTTCTACATATAACTGATAAGAGGGAGGAATTCCTTCAACTGGCAGAGGCAGAGGTTCTCGAGATATAAATTTAATGTCATCCTCTAAATGTCATATAAAATGGCAATAAAGAGTTTTTTCTTGTTACATTTTGCCCAAGAAAATATTTCTCAGCAGAATTGTAGCATAGACCTTTAAGTTGGTGCTCTAACATTTTTGCACAAGTTAAATTTTGGATCTTGAGACGAAGAGAGGAAGGATATGGATTAGTGGGGTAGGGATGGGGAAGAAATAATGATTTTTTTATTTGGGCAATCACCATCTTTTGGGATTCCCTAGTTCTTTGAGAGGCTTCTAGCCAAGTAGTAAGACAAGCCATTAAAACTTGGGCATGTATCTCTTCCTTCATAACAATAATAAAACATTCCTCGAAGAAGGTGTCTGACATTCTTTAGTGTGAAAAGTGAGTTTCTCAAAAGTGGAGATGAACTCTACAACTATACTATATTGTTTAAGCTTAGTCACGTGACCCAAATAATGAGTGTCTAGTTCAAAAAATTCATAGAGGTTTGTGACTATGGATATTCCAAACAAACCTAAAGAAAATTTGTGTTCAATCAATATAAGTCATATGGGATTTCTTATGAAATTTCAGCCATTTCTAGTGTTCAAGATCTAAATATAAGACACCCACCCGAAGTTTGAACAAGTCATTGGTGATGCAAGATAGGGAAAAATAGTGTTCCATCTGAGTGACCTATCTTATGAGGTTGGAGCCATCAAATTTGTTTAGATCCACTTTAGGGAGTTGATGCCATGCCCAAGTAAGAGGATCACAAATAAGTTGGTGAGAGGTATTCCCCATGGGATTGGATGATTCAACTCCATCTGGTTGGGACTATTGGTCCTTGAATTGATTGTACATCATCATGGGTTGGGACAATTGTTCTTGGACTGAGTCTAGTTTGTTGAGCTTGGAATTTATAGAATCAAAGTTTTGCTTGGCAGAGGAGTGGGTATAGCCTAGTTGGTGTTGCAACTCCTTACACATAGTTTCCAAGGTGGAGACTTGTTTGGTGAGATCACAGTTTTTGGTAGCCAAAGGGATGGGGGTCCACAAGAAAAATGTTACTAAACAATGATACCAAGGTGATCAATGCTACTTTTTGGGCCTATTGAGATAATTACCAGGTAATGAGGTGAGTGGGTCCACCAAAAAAGGATTACTGGAGAGTGGTACAATGACAATCAACGTGACATAAGGAGTCTATTAATATAGGTCCCTAGTAAGGGTGTGGGGGAGGACCCATCATTTGTGGAGGGTTTCTTCCTAGAAACATTAGAGGTCCTGCCACTAGCATGCCAAAAATTCCTTGTGGATGGGGCTATCTAGATACAACCCACATATCTAGCGTCATTATTATGGAATTCATACTAGTTGAGGCTTAAATCCATTCCCTCCAATGATTCCCAATACTAGAACAACACCCATTCCATTTGACTTATTAGTATTTTTATTGTTTAAATGTTTTCTATTTCAGGAAGCACCTTAGCCAATTGGGTTAGCTCAATTCCAACTACCATTATCCTAGTTTTACCACTCACTACAAATTCTTCCAACTCTACTCCTACATTTTGATCTACAAATTATTTCAAGGCCATTTATATAGATACAATGGCCTCAAATTCTCCCCTAAGTTCAATGTGTGTGTTCTTATTTGCAGGTGGGGGAGTATCCATTTTCCAATTTCCTAACAATCACAATAGAATCAATGGATACAAATGGCATGTGATCAAGCAAACTAATAACAACCATACCTTTGAAAATATGAATATCTTTGGGGTGAGATCCAATGAAATCATTTCTTCCTTCTCTCAATGAATCTCCCTCATTCTCATACTCATTTCTTTCATCTAATTGAAGCATACGAGAACTAATATTATCAATTTGTTGGCCCTATTATGTCATTGTAGGGTACATTCATGATTTTATTTTTTATGTATGACCCATAGACTATGAAGGCCTAGATTATATGCAATACTCCTCTTATAGGCCTACTCTTCAGACCTATAATAAGCCTTCCTTTGATTGAATATCTCACATAATGGGATCAAAATAAATATGAAGATTAGAAAAAACCCTTCACTTGTTGGCTATTATTCCATCTACTTGCAGACCTAGAATAGACTTTCCTTTGACAAAATGTCTCTTAAATTGGGATGAAAACAATTCCTAAGTTCATCAAAAAGTTAGGGTAGATATTCACTCGTTGAGTGCAAGATTAACAAACCAAGAAAAATTGTCTTTTCATTGCAAGGTTAAAATAAAATAAATCATTTGTTTGTGCTCATGACGTTGAATATGCATAGAGTTATGTATGATACCTTCAAAAATAAATTGGTAGATATCCAAAAAGAGTTATGTAAGCTAAGTGGTAGATAACCAAAAACACTATTAAATCTCACATCAAATATTGTGAACTTCTCTAGTTGGCCAATCCCAGATGGAAAACATCTAGACAACTTATTATTGAGCAATAAAATTTCATCGAGTGTCCTAGAAATTTTAGTAATGTTAGGAGGCATGCATCCTGTTAAATTGTTGTTAGCAAGAACCATAATAGAAGCATGAGATCTCCCTAGATTTGGAGGGATATGATACTAGAACATGTTGTTATTAACAAACATGGCATCTAAATCCTCTTCAAATATCTCCAATGGTAGAGTACCCTCATATTCATTGAACCTAATATCCAAATACTTCAATGAAGATAGTGAGAGGACCATGGTAGAACAAACATAGTAACCCTATTAGTGTTGAGATCAAGCTCAAACACAAGTCAAAGATTTAATAGGCTGATATGCATAGTGCAAAGGAATATATTGGTGTTGAGATAAAAAACATTAGATTAGTGAGGAACCCTATTTCCTTTAGAAGATACTTAGAAATATAACCGTGGTTCAAATCAATGCCTACCACAACAACCATATTAGGCTCATTCAAAGTCTTAGAGAATTAAATTCCTTCATAACTACAGACATATGTATCAACCCAATTGCTAGTTACATTTATTGGATTTGATAAATAACCTATTTCCAAACTTGAAGTGCAATGTATGTATGCATTTATGAGTCTTGGATTTGAAAATTAAGCCTTAGAACAACATTAAGAAATTATTCTGCATGACATATCTTACCACTGAATTTGATAAATACCCCTCATGCCCACCTTACAAAAGACTAAACTGTGCAATAAATAAAGCACAACCTAAGTTACAAATCCAAATCCACAATACAATTGACCTCAACAAAACCTAAATTGCAAATCCAAATCCACAATACAATTAACCTCACCCTCTACATTCTAATGGAAAGTACACTCTTTGTTCCATAAATTGCAATATGTATATACAAAGATTGTTCTAAATTTCTAATAAAACATACTTTTAATTCCTTGGAAACATTGAAAACTTAATATATAACATCTCATTGTTTCAAGTTAATTCTATCAATCCATAAAAACCCACTTTTGTAAATCAAAGATTTGTTTATGAGATTGCACACAACTAAAAGGCATATACAATTTGGAAAAATGATATGCATTTAGCCATTGTCTAAACATACCATATTGGCTCATTTAACCACCTTATGCCACGGGACTCAAATAAATGAAGCATTCAACCTCACAGACCTAATCAACTTGTGAATTATTTTAGAGTGATTGTTGCATACTCATATGGTAAATTTTTATGAGTTTCGTTTACTTTAGATTTATTAGAAATAACCCAAATTTAAACTATATTTATGGAGAAGAGCACAAGTTGTAAAGTTGGATTAAGATTTTATATTTATAGAATGCTATATTTAAATATATTGTTATTTACATATTTGAATATTTAATGGTAGTATCTAATTATGTTTTGATTTGTGCACGATGAAAAAATATACAGAACATTAAATAAAAGTGTCATGGTGAAAGAAATAAAACATGGCAACATTGATGTTGAACATATTGTCTAATTAGTATTGAGCTGTGATATTTCATATATTGAGTTGGTGAGTGAATTTAATTTATTCCAATAATAAAAAACTTTTACAATTAGTAATTTTTTTTAGATATATGTGTATTTTTTGTTTTGTTTTTGATAATGTTCAATATTGCATAAAGGACATAAATTTTAAGAACATTATAAAGTGAAAGTGTTAAATCTACATGATGGTGTTGTTACTTGTGTTGGATGAATTCATTCACTTTCTATAATTCATTGAGAAACATTGAGTCTGGAAGATGGTAACCTTAATATTATTAAGCTTACAAGTAACATTCCCATCTCATATGAAGATAAACTTGATGGATGTAAACATTTGAATGAGAAGGAAGTTTCATTTGATGGTCTTTGAAATATTTGGAAAATATGTAAATGATTTCCATGTATGTGTCTAGTTGGAAACTACAACCCTTGATGTTGTTGAGTGTATGTAGATAACTTTATCATGCATTAGTGGATCAAATGTTGGAAACTTTATCATGCATTAGTGGATCAAATGTTGGAAATTCAGTATTGTGATTGACTTTATATATATATATATATATATATATATATATATAATTGTTCTTATTATATATGTTTGTACTTGATTTTATGTATAATATTGTTTAATGTAAATATACTACAAAATGATGATAATGAATGACTAATTAAAATAGTAAATATAATATAAGCTTAAATGAATCATGTTAACCAATTAATGACTAAGAGAGATACTACTCAAAATTTAGTCATGTTATAAAGGATTGGGTTTATAGTTCCATTGGTTGTTTCCCCTAGAACAATAGTTTGTATATATGTTTTAGTTGGTTTTTGCAGTAAAAAATTAGCCTCCTATCCATATGTCTACTATGTCTTTTTTTGGGTAGAGGCCTTGGAAGGGATCAGTTGGATGCATTTGTGACCACCTATGTACCTTTGGATTAAAGGTTTAGTATGGATTATGATTCCCCCATTGGAGCTGTATTGGATATTGGGAGTAAATCAAGAAATTTAGTGAGAATTTGGCACTGGGTCTCCACTTAGTGAACTTGTGACATAGAATGTGCGTTCATGAGATATTAAAGAATACCTCTAGTTTCACTAGATATTGGTAAATACCTCCCAAAATCCTTTTGTTGAACTCCCCTCCCAATACATCTTTCCAATAAGAAAAACCTTATTTTTACTAGATATCCCCTATTTTTACAATATTTAAACCTATTTTTTTAGTTTGTAAGAGCCATAATAACTTAATGTTCACTCTTTTTAGTTCAATGGTCTAAAAATTCAACAAGCTCATAAGCCTCTTCCCTTGATTATTTTATATACCTTTTAGCCTTTTAGGTTTGCTAAGGAGTTGACGAAGGACAACACCTTGTAGGGTGTTCCTAAGAGGGCTTGCACACAAGTCCCTCATCTCTCCTTCTTCATCTTTTCATTGCTTTGGAGACAATACCATCTGAAGTGTGGGTAGCCTCTATCTTGTGCCAAGCTACCAAAGAGGTGGGTAATTGGTTTGATTGTTGGATAGGTAGGATCTATCACATCCAATTGATTTGTATTATTACACTAGGACCCATGGGCATCCTAGGAATCACTCACACACAATATCATGGTGGCTTGTTGAATCCTAACACCCACCAGGAATCATGAACATATCGTTTCATATATATAACAAAAGTATAGATCAAGGTCATTTTATACAAAAGCTAAGTATAAGAACATTGAATATTAGGATTGAATATTTCTCATTAAATCCTAGTGGATAATAAGATTCATGGACACATCAAAGATGGTTCATTCACGAACTCAGAGATGGATCATTGAATCCTAGTGGCTGCTAGGATTCATGAACATGTGTAATTCACACATCAAGTGCAAGGCTAACTCAATTTCATTTATACATAACCTCACTACAAGGAGACATATTGTTTAAGCATTAGGATGGTTGACTGAATCTTAGTGACCGCTAAAATTCATGGACATATCACTTCTTATATCAAATAGATGGACAACTCATACACAATATCAGGGATGGCTCATCAAATCCTAGAAGCCACTACAAATAATTGACATATCAGTCCATATATGAAATAGAAGGATAGATCAAGCTCATTTCATGCAAAAGCTTACTACAAAAACAAGGAATCTCATGATTAAGGATTTCTTGCTAAATCCTAATGGCTATTAGGTTCATGGACATATCAAATATGGCTCATACATAAGCTCAAAAATGGCTCATTGAATCCTAGTGGTCACTAGGATTCATGGACATCTCAAAATATGGCTCACACTTAGGCTCAAACATGGCTCAAAGAATATTAGCAGTCACTATGATTCATGGACATCTTGAAAATTGCTAATACACAATATTGTGGATGTTAAATTGAATCCTAGTGGTCACTAGAATTATTGGGCATCTCAATGATTTCTCATACACAATATTAAGGATGAATCATTGATGCCTAGTGTCATCTAACATTCAGGGACATATAAATTCTCATATCAAACAAAAGAATAGCTCATGTTCATTTCATAAACAAGCTTACTACAAGAACAATGAATCTCGTGATTAAGGATTTCTCATTGAATCCTAGCATTCGCTAGGATTCATGGACATATAGAAGATGATTGATACACAAACTCAAAGATGGATAATTAAATCCTAGTAGTCATAAGGACTCATGGGCATATCAAAGATGGTTGATTGATTCCTAGCAACCAACATCTTAAATGACGGTTCACCCTTAGGCTCAAAGATGGCTCATTGAGTCCTAGTACCCACTACGGTTCACAAACATCTCAAAGATTGTTAATACACAACTTGTAGATGTCAAATTGAATCCTAGTAGCCACTAGGATTATTGGGCATCTCAAGGATTTCTCATGCAAAATATCAAGGATGCAATCATTGATGCTTAATGATTGCTAGTTTTCAGGGACATATCAGTTCATATATCAAACATAAGAATAATTCAAGCTCATTTCATACACAAGCTTACTATAAGAATAATGAATCTAAGGATTACTTATTTCTCATTGAATCCAAGAAGATACTAGGATTCATGGACATATCAAAGATGGCTCACACACAAGCTCAAAGATGGTTCATTGAATCCTAGTTGCCACTAGAATTCATGAACATGTGAATTCATATATAAAGCACAAGGATAGCTCAATATCATTTTATAGACAAACTTACTAGAAGCACATGGATAACCCATGCTTTTGGATGGCCCATTGAATCCTAGTGGCCACTAGGATTCATGTACATCTCAAAGATTACTAAAAAACACAGTTATGGATGGTTCATTCAATCATAGTGGCCACTTGTGTATGATTTGTGTTTGGATGACATATGATATGAGATTTCAATTAATTAATCCTAGCTATTGCGAGGATCTAATAAGCCATATTTGAGTTTAAGCAGTGTCCGAGACAAGATTTTAAAAAATGAGCTATCTATACTCAAGCTATTGCAATACTATATATACAACATAGAACTTTAAGCCATTCAACATAAGACTCTAATAATATCTTTAAGTTTTTTTTATAAGGGATTCAATTTATATCTTACAATTCATATTGAGAACATGTTGATATCTCAAAGTTGAACTCTTCTTGTATAGACTTTGAACAATTATGAGGCCCCATAGCCATTCAACATAAGAATCTAATAATATCTTTAAGATTTTTTTATAAGGGATTCGATTTATATCTTACATTTCATATTGGGAACATGTTGATATCTCAAAGTTGAACTCTTCTTGTATAGACTTTGAACGATTATTAGGCCTCGTAGTTATTATTGGGACATGATCATTAATCGCTAAGTAATTGCATTTTTATTCACTGAAAATAATAATCAAATACTAGTTGTAAATCTATTAGTTTCATCTTCTTTTCTATTAAGAGATATGAGAGGACATATGAAAGCCTTCTTTAAACATGGTTTAGGATAATGAAGGAGAGTTTAATTTTTTTTTTTAAGGGGAGGAAAATTCAAATGTTTAAAGAGTGATTAAAACAACGTGGTAGGTAATTTTAAATTCATATTTAGGTAAGATCCTTTTAATTTACAAATTCATTTATTGGGTGGAAGAATATAACTTTGAACCTTTGACCCTATCAAACTATTTTTGGGTGTCATTTTCATTTGTCAAGGAAATGAACCATGTTTATGAAGAAAAACAAAGATACATAAAGAAAGAGAAATCCTCAACATTTAACAAAGAAAATCAATTTCATTAACATTAAGTATTACAATTAAAGGAAGGAATGCCCTTTCAACAATGACAAGGTGCATGTGATATTCTTTCTTCTCCTATGTTTTTTTCATTATTACGATAAGCGTAAAGAGAAACATTGTAATTTTTATTTTCATTGAAGTCATTGAACTCTAATATCTTATATGAAAGAAATTTAGGATTTCTTGTAAAAAAAACAATATGAAGTTCTAGATATCCTTTTCTTGTTTTCTTGGAAATGAGAAAGGTTTACTCCTTACAATTCTCGATACTCAAATGCTTCCAAATGCTGATGTGAAATTGCAGGTCATGTTATCATTGTATGCGTTGAAGTTAAACCTCTTAAATGAGAACATTTACTTCTTATAACGTGTGCTACTTGAACACATTCCCAAATGTTAATGCAAAATTACAACTTGAAATCACAACTCTATAACTCATATGCTTCTAGTATACTTCCAATTGGCCATTCACAATATATCTTCTTTTGTTCTAGAATTACCCACTTTCCAATTTAAAAGAGAAAAAAAAAAACTCAAACCAAAAAGTTTCATTACAACTTAGAAACATAGGAGACAATCAAATTTTCAAGGAACTTCCTAGAATTCAAATGACCAAATTTTGAATAGCTAGTAAAAAATTCATACTCACGTGAACTTTGCAAATTGTAAATTATGTGGAGATTGCTTACGATTCAAATTGTTATGTGAACCAAACAATTTTAGAGATACGCACATGCAATTCAAATTGACAAATTATGTGGAGGTTGCCTACATTCAAAGTTCATGTGAATTATTTGCTCAAATTTTGAAGAGCCCACCTAAAGCTCAAATTGCCGAGGTTGCCTACCATTCAAAGTTCATGTGAATTATTTACTCAAATTTTGAAGAGCCCAACTAAAACTTAAATTGCCAAAATAAATTTAAATTGAAAATGGCTCCCCTAAAAAGAGTTTGAATATACCATTGTGCAGTAGAATGCCCTAAAATATTAATTTAAAATTGATTTGTTTCATGAATAGCTTAGTTTGAAATATGTTGAAATCCATTTGCCCTAAAATATTAATTTAAAATTGATTTGTTTCATAAATACATGAATAGCTTAGTTTGAAATATGTTGAAATTCATTGCAAAAGATTTATTATTTTTACATTATCTAAGTTATTCTTATCTTTATGTTATATTATATCTTATAATTAAATTTGATTTTATAATTGATTAATTGGATATATATGTGAATGATAAGAAAAGAACAATTAAATTAAAACTCAATAAAAATTCTACATAATGAACAATGGATGACATACATGTATACATAATCTAGTTTGTATAGTTCATACTCTACATGAATATGTTTCTATGCAATGAGATATAGGGTTATATGAAATAATCATTTCTTGAACATTTTAGGATTGAAATAATATGCATCTACAATTTTGCATAATGATTTATATATTCTATTCCATCTCCATGTGGTTTATTAAAAATCAACACAAACACAACAACCAAAATGAAATTGATTAACAAGCATCACCATTTTGTAATTGTTCGTGATTTCAATATTGACATCCATGAAAATACATGCATAACCAAATAACTAACAGATTATATGAAATCACAACAACTGCATGGAATATCAATAAAATATCGGTTCAACAAAGATTATTGATAATAACCGACGAGCCCATAAGTTGACATCTTTTTGCATAGTGTAAACAACATCTTTTCCCATTTTGATCTAGTTTCAAACCATAATGCTTTCCCTCCTCATGATTTTTAGTGATTGCTAATAGTTGCTTACCAAAATGTATGTCATGAATATATTTTGTTAAAATATTCAGTAGCATGTGTCCCCATCTCATACTCAACATGAACATGATCGAAGATATAAGTGGTTTCAAGTAGTTGTAGCAACTTGAAGAGTATAGGTCGACTCCCAACAACTCGAGGTAGATTTTTTACTCTCATTTGGAGGAATATATAACAAATGCATTTAACTCAATGAAGTTCCAACTAATTTACCAGTTCACATTTACTCTCATCCAGAAGAATTAATGAATGCGCTTCGACACAATGTTTTTGCAACAAGTTTGTCAGTTCGGTCCTTGAATTCACATACATAGTTATGGCGTTCATGTGCATCAAGGTTCAAGAAGAAAACTATTCTTATTATTGTTTTAGGAATTTAGTTTTAAGGGGGTTGTGATCATCTTTGTGATCATCTTTGGATCACAACAATCCATGCTTAATACGTAACTAAATGATAGTCTCCATGTGAACATAGGGTTGTTGTTATTTCTATTCTAAATGCAAAGATACTATCTTATGCCATCAAAACAGAGTGCTCTCACTCTGATGGGGGAAAACGATACATATTACTGGAATTATAATACTCTTTTATCAATCAATAGATATGTTCAACTCAACTTTCATGTTCATAATTAACGTGCATGGTCTAATTTTGTAGTATAGATGCACAACCCAAACCCTTGGAGGGGGGCCACTCTAAAGGTAAGGAATTGTTTTTGCTTTGTGTATGTGTTGTATATGTATGTTGTAGTTTAAATTTTGTTTAAAGTATGTTTATTTGTTAACATATATTTCTTCCTTTATATTTATTCTTGTTTCTGGTAGATTACTTAGATG
Source organism: Picea engelmannii (assembly GCA_009831015.1). Classification (NCBI taxonomy): domain Eukaryota; kingdom Viridiplantae; phylum Streptophyta; class Pinopsida; order Pinales; family Pinaceae; genus Picea; species Picea engelmannii. Next base: position 514,061 of record ML782112.1, on the reverse strand, counting down.
TAGAAATATGAACCACTTGTGATTACGATCTAATTACAGAGCAGATGTAGTTTTACTACAAGATTAAACCACTAATAGTATCACCTAAGGAAGATCCATAAATTGGATTTGGAATCATGGTTATAAGAGCTCTTAATTATTTAAATTGTAGTGTAGTTAATTTGTGTTTGCAAACTTCAAAGCTCCATTTGTTGTCATTTTGAATTTACACTAGAATAGACAATTTTCTTTTGAGTCATTGGAATGGATATGTTTCCCTTTGAACATAGTTTAGAATATAATTTGCATTTGACTTGGTCAATTTAGGAATCTGGTTCCATACATACAGTACACAACTCCTCACAAGCTTACAGAACCCCAGGTTGATAAACTAAATGAACTAGTGGATTCAACTTACCCCCGTCCTTTAGGAAAGATAATTAAAAACACTGTCATTTTTGGCGTCATTGTCGAGGAGGCACTAAGGAGCTTGGATACTTGTTTTACAATGAATTAGGAGACAACATAGGATTAGGATATGATCTTAGGGAACCGTTGACAAACCCTATTCTAACCTCTATCCTAAGTCTTATGCATTAGGAAATACTAGGATGCATGAGAAGAGTTACAAACACTCGGGGATGTTTTCATGGTGTAGTAGGAACCACCCACATCACTAACACACTAGCAAGAAATTTTGTAGGAGGAAACCTAAATGGTATTTTAGAATCTTAGCATAACCCTCCTATTGAAAATTTTGCATTCAATACAATAGCTAGCCATCACCAAGTTGATTTTATAACACACGTCATAAGATCTCCAATCACAAAATCTATTAGCAAGAAAGAGGATTTATATTATCAAGATAATCCTACTCAAGAGCCTGACTTCTCTGTTGATTCTCTCAAATCTGTGGTGTTTTGGAGAAAATAGTTGTTACACATGGCTAATGAAGGAGAAGGTTCTAACTTGAAGGAACTTATTACATTTGAATTTCCTATCCAAGAATCAGATGGCATGGTTCAAATGAGGAACAAACCACCTTCTGCCTTGCTTAACTTTCGTGGCTTGGCCAACAAAGATCTAAACACATTCGTCTTTGAGTTTGATGCCCTTTTTTGAAGTTATGACTACTCCTTTGATGCCCAAAAGCTTAAGTTATTTCCAACAACCCTAAAGGAAGTAACACTTCGCTGGTTCATGGGGCTTGGAGGGAATACTATTCACAAATGGGAAGAGACGAGGCAATCATTTTAAAGGAAGTATCAAGATTATTGTAAGGAAAGGGATATTCAAGAAGAAATCTTCAAAATGATCCAAAAGGATGATGAAATCTTGGAGGACTGTGTTGAGAGGTTTTAATACAATTTGTAATGATCAAAGTAGAACAAGCTAGATCCAAAGACTTTGTGTATTATTCTCCTCAGGGGAATTAGAGATGATCGTATAGATGTATTAAATTTCATGGGAGCTGGAGATATCTCACAAATGACATATGAAGAAATTTTTGAGTTGTGTAAACATTACTTATGGGGCAATGCAAAATATGGGAGAGGTCCCAAAGATATAGTTTCAAAAATTAGAAGGTCATCTGGAGGAGGGGTCACTAGTGCTGAGTTGGGAAACCTATTAGACTCTTTCAAGACTGATATCTTTAGTTCACTCATCTCTCAATTAGATACCATGCAATCCAAAAAGAAGAAAAAAGAGGCAAATTTGACATTATCCATTTTCTATTCCAAATGCTGAAAGAAGCACCCTCTGAATAATATAGAGATATGTGCTATTTTCGAGCAAGATCATGCAACTAGAAAATTCCCTTCCTTGCTTTAGCTTAAGTAAGTATACCAAGGGGACAATGAGGAAATTGAACAAATCTTCTTTGTAGCCTGGAAATGACCATGGCCACCACGACCACTAGGTATGACACACGATCCATCCTAGTGTTTTCTTCCATATCAATATTCACCTCAAAATTGGTACTCATCCATACCATGGAAAAAATGCCCTGCTCAAGCTCAATACCAACCTTGGCAACAGGGTTGGCAAGGGTCTTCATCTTTTGGAAACTTGCCTCAAAAAATTCAATAGTATCCACATCATACACATCCTCCACTCTAGCATCCACAGTAGTCATAACTACCATCCAACCAACCTAGTCAAAAATCACCACATATACCTACCCAACCCATACCTAACCCAAATAATAAAGTATCCCAACCCACCTACAATGTCGAGCTACCTCCTTTCCCAACCTACTTCATTTTCCTTATGGATTGTAAAGATGTTCACTTACGCTTGGGGAAAAGTGATTAACGGTCAGACCACCCCCATTATCTTGGAATAAGATGATGAGGATGGTCCCATTGAAGTAGATGATCATATTGTCAACCCTTCCTCCATAATGCAAGCCACTACCCCAAGGAGTTATATCCAACCACACTTAGTAGGATCAGTCCCAACTCCTCCATATCTAGAAAGATAATGCATAGACAAACCCTCCACACAACCAAAATTTGACTTTCTAGGAGAATTGAGAAATGAATGTGTCAAAATTCCTTTATTTTAGGCTATTAAAGATGTCCCGATTTATGCCAAGCCTGTTCGAGAACTCAATCTAAGATAACCGTAAAGGAAAAATAAGGACCCTCAGATTATCAATGTGATTGGGAAATTGGCCGATTAGATGTTAGGAAATTTTTTCATTGATAAGTATGTAGATCTAGGAATTCCAATTGTTAATGTAAATTTCAATAACACTTCCATCCCCAACATCTTGATTGACCTAGGGGTATCTAGCAATGTTATGACCAAGGAGATAATGGAAAAACTCAAACTACCTAGTTTACATCCAACTCCTATGTTTCTTTAGTTAGATGATATGTCTACGGTCAAACCAAAAGGAGTCTTGGAAGATGTAGTTGTTTTTGTGGATTCCTAGGAGTATCTGACAAACTTTCATGATCTTGCAACCAAAAGATAACCTAGGGAGATACCTAATAATTTTGGGAATACCCTAGTTAGCCATTGCTGATGCATATATTGGTTGTAGTTAAGGAGATATGACCATTTATCATGGGAATTCCACTAAAAGGCTCACTCTTTACCCCCCTTATAAACCTACTTCTGATTTAGAAAACCCCGCTTGGATATAAGATAGTGATGAAGATACTATCCAACCTATTCTAACTTAGGACCAAGGTTGGACCTTTAGGAAAAATAGTGAGGATGATCTAATTTGCACTTTCATAACATATCCTCATATAGTTAGGCATCCAACTTACCCATCCATTGGACATATTCTAAGAAGATATTCTCAGGAAACATCCCCATTAGTTGAGTTGACACAACAAATTGACTCCATGATTCCTTTAGATTCCTTATCCATGAATCATAACACACTAGTTGAATTCCATATGGGCAAAACCTTGAATGTTAACTCCAAACTAGAACCTTCTCAACAAGATCATCTCATCAAGATGTTGCAAAAGAACAATAGTGCGTTTGCTTGGGATTATACTGACATGAAAGGGGTCCATCCCAATTTATGTACTCATCACATATATATTAAGGAAGTCTCCCGACCTATCTGACAACCTCAACAAAGAATGAACCCTGCTTTGAGGGACATAGTGAAGGAGGAACTACAAAAGTTGCTCAATGTGAAATTTATTTATCCCATCTCCAATAGTAAGTGGGTCTCGCCATTGGTAATTGTGCCAAAGAAGAACATAAAGTGGCATGTGTGTATTGACTATAGAAAACTAAATAAGTCCAGTCTAAAAGATTGCTTCCCTTTTCCATTTATTGATAAAGTCCCAGATGCCCTGGAAGGAAATACTTTTTTCTCTTTTCTTGATGGATTCAACGATTATAACCAAATTCAAATTTCCCTTGAAGACCAAGACAAGAATACCTTCACCTACCATTGGGGAATTTATGTCTATTGAGTGTTACCATTTTGATTGTGCAATGCCCCTACCACTTTCCAAAGGGCAGTCCTTGAAACATTTTATGACTTAATTCATAACTCTGTTGAGATATACATGGATGATTTTACTGTGTATGGGGACACTTTTGAAGAAGCCCTAAACAATATTGAAGTTTTTTAGTTAGATGCAAAGAAACAAATCTTTCCCTTAGCGACAAAAAATGTCATATGCTTCTCACTGAGGGGATTGCCTTAGGTCATCACATATAGCCTATAGGGATCAGAGTGGAGCCTGGAAAGATAGAGGCAATCCTAAAAACTCCTACCACTCAAAAGGATGTTCATAGTTTTCTAGGGCATGCAAGATACTTAGAGTGCGTAGATTCTCACAATGCCACATAATGTTGTTTTAGATTTTTGGATGTAAACTGTGTATGGAGTTCTTGGAACGTCCAACGTTTTGAGTGGACACTCCACCCATCGTTAGGGATTATTGAAGCAATGATGTTTGAAAAGTGTGTTGAGGAAAGTTTATAAAGACTCAATTTCAAATAAGAATGTTGGGTAAAAGTGGACAAACACCAGCTGTTGAGAATTAATGGGTAATTTGTTGTTGGAAATTAATGAAAAAATAAAATAAAATAATAACTAAAGTGTAAAGATAATTAATTAATTAGGGCTAAGTTAAAAGTAATGGTGAAAAGATTAAATTTAAAGATGAAGTGAATTGAATAATAATCAAAATAATTAAAGTGATTGGAGGTTAAAGGAAAACGGAAGTGTTAAAAAGCATGGGCTTAAATTAAAAAATAAGAGGTGGGAGAGGGGGATCTTTAATATAGAAAAAATCAAAGATACGTGAGATCTTAGATACAAGGATTAAGGGAGAGAAAACAAGCTAGGAAAGGGGAAATGGAAAGCTAGAGGAGAAGAAAACATATTAGGTTTGATGGATAAGGTGCTAAATGATGGGATTTCAAGAATGGTTGAGTTTATAGCCATCATCCTGATTAAAACTGTTTGGATGTTTTTCAATTTCTAGAGATTCGCGAATGGTGCGAGATGAGTAATAGGGTGTCGAGGCCAGGATTTTGGTTTGATCAAAACAAATTAAATGCTTAGATTTAAAAGAGTGTTCAACAATAGTTGATTTAGAGATGCAATTGTGGGTGGTGTCAACAATGTTCTCTTTGAGACGATCTTTGAAGGATTTTCAAGTTTGGCCAATGTAAGATTTGCCACAGGAGCAAGGAATTTGGTAAACTCCTGGGCCAGTCATTGGGTTAGTTTAACCTTAACAGATCTAAAAATTGTTTAAGGGTTTTGAAGGGCTTAAAAATGGTTTTGATATTTTTTTTAGAGAGAATTTTGAATATATGATTAGTAGTGCCTTGGATGTAAGGAAGAGAAATGAGAGCTAGGGGTGGGGAAGAAGAGGTAGAATTGTTTGATCTGGACTTGAGGGATGAGCATAAGGCTTTGTTAATTTGAGAGATAGAGTAACCATTGGACATAAGGGCCTTGATTAGGTGGAATTTTTCTTTCTCAAGGAACTGGGATCAAAGATTTAGATGACTACTTAATAAGTGTTGGAATTATGCTTTGATGATATGTGGTTGGTTATTTTCATGATCACACAATTAAATGGAATACTTATAGTTTCTTGTTGCTTTCGCATGATGCCACGATTCTATTTTGGTTCAAATAGATTTGAAGTTGTAATAAGTTTTGAATTTTTTCTTTGGTGAATAAGGATAGGTATAATGTGTAGCTAATTATTTTGATGCAAATAATGATAGGTTTCTCTTACCTTGTATTCAATATTTGTTATAACTTTTTATGGTTCAAATTAGATTTGAAGTTGTAATAAGTTTTAGAATTTTTCTTTGATGAATTAGGATAGATACGATGTGTAGGTAGTTATTTTGATGCAAATAATGATAGGTTTCTCTCACTTTGTACTTAACATTTGTTATGACTTTTTGGATAAAATTTGGACAACAATGAATTATAATAAACTAATTTGGGGTGGGAATAAAAATGGTTAAGATGTGATATTGGCTTTCAAGACATGTATTGCTTTGAGTCTTTAGATTCTTTTATCCATCTTGTTATGTTTTGGGTTTACTCATAACAACTTTTTTTATGATTAATTTTTAGGGGATAAAAAACTATATTATATTTATTTTTAATCATGTTAATTTAAAAATCATATAACCATTATTTTTATAAATTTATTAAAAGAATATAAAATAACATTAAAATAATTTAATATAAAATGATTTTAAAATAATATACATTTTATAAAGAAAACATCAAAATTAATTAAATACCTTTATTTGATATATATATTTTTTACTTTAATCATGACTTTTTTGTTACTTTAATTATAATTTTTTTTTATTACTTTAATTACACCAAAAAATTGATTTGGTGAAGCCTTTACTACTTTAATTTGTGTTTGATTTGTTGAGGCCTTTCCATATTTATTGAAAAAAAAAACAAATTTATTCATGAAATTATATAATTTTATAATCTAAGATTTTATCAGTCTCTCTTCTCTTTACACTTATAAAATATTTTATATATTTATTATTTTCATATTAATCTTTATAATATGAAAATAACATATAATAAGAGTACTTTTCTAAATGTAAACATTTAGACTTATAAAATATTTATATATTTATTATTTTCATATTAATCTTTATATATTTTATTATATTTATTATTTCAATATTAATTAATATAAAAACAAGTGTTGCATGGCAGTTTAATCCTGTTTATAATATTGTATCAAGATTTATAGTAATTTACATAATGTTATAACACTTTTTATTTAAAGAATAATATAAATAATTATTTAAATTTTATTTAATATTATTTTAATGTTTTTAAATATAAATTTGGAATTTTGATTTTGTATATTTATAGTAATTTATATAATGTTATAACACTTTTTATTTAAAGAATAATATAAATAATTATTTAAATTTTATTTAATATTATTTTTAATGTTTTTAAATATAAATTTGGAATTTTGATTTTGTTTATGATAATAAAGGTTTGTATCTAGAAATTTATCCTTCTCGACTCTAGAGTTAAAATGGATATATACTTGTTTTGTTAAATTTTATTCAATTAATTATTCAAATTTATTTTTATTTTTCATTAGTAATATACATTTTGCACGGAACACTTCCATCATATACATTTTGCACCCAACAATTATGTATCACGACTCCACATGAGATTTAGTAATTTATAGAATATTATAACATTGTACCAAGATTTATAGTAATTCATATAATGATATAACACTTTTTACTTAAAGAATAGTATAAACAATTATTTAAATTTTATTCAATATTATTTTTAATGTTTTTAATTGTAAATTTGGAATTTTGATTTTGTTTATGATAATAAATGTTTGTATCTAGAAATTGTTCCTTCTTGACTCTACAATTAAAATTGATATATAATTGTATATACTATTTTATATTAATATTAATAAATAAACTATAAATTAAATTTATGATATCTATCCTATAATATTAATATTAAATATCGTACTCATTATTAATATGTGATAATGTTTTATTAAATTTTATTCAAATTTATTTTTATTTTTCATTTTTCATGTCTAGTGTGCACCCAACGTTTTCGTTATATACATTTTGCACCCAAATGTGATAAATTTTTGTTAAATTTTATTTAATTAATGTTGGGTTCACACTTATAATCATGCTTATGTATCATGAGTCTGACCTACAACAACATTAGATTTAGTAATTTATAGAATATTATAACATTGTACCAAGATTTATAAATTAAATTAATGATATCTATTCTATAATATTAATATTAAATATGGTATTCATTATTAATATGTGATAATGTTTTGTTAACTTTTATTCAATTAATTATTCAAATTTATTTTTATTTTTCATGTCCAGCCTGTTCTGTGATATACATGTTAAGTAAACATTTAAGGCTTTGAGGCTTGTTAGGTAAACATTTAAGGCTGTGAACCATCCAAGGGTCTCCCACTGTGTAAACATTTAAGAAAGAAAACAGATAAGGCATCTTTATGTACGTTAAGTACTTGATAATAATAAAAAAATAGACAAACCTTGAATACACTAGCATATCAAACATTGAGATAAATTTAGCTAGCAAAAAATGCTAAGACAAACATTCGAACTAATGCTAGCATTAATCCACCTTCAAGGAATGCATAAAAAAATATATGATTCAAAAAGACCATATACGATCAAAAAGTTGGGATATGCTAAAATATAAAACATTGGGAATAACGAAGTAGGCAATAAGACTAATAAGACCTCCAGTCTGTTATCTAATTGTATTATGACATATATTTAAAAATTTTAATTATATAAAAATCAATGATTTTTGTTCCTAATTCCAACATTAGATATTATGCAAGTATTTGTGGTCAAAGGACAAACTAATACGAGGTGAGTGAATGATCGATCGCTATAATCCCTCTATGCCTACGACAGGGACTAATAACATATAATAAGAATTCTTTTCTAAATATAAATTTTACATTTAAAAAACTTATAATAAGAAAATCAAAACACAAATAATAAGAGTACTTCTCTAAATGTAAATGTTTATACAATAGTTTTAGGACATTGGGAGTGGTTAAAATGGATTGTTTTGATAACATTTTAAATGGATTGGTTAAATACAATTTATCATCCATCATTACAATTCCAATTGATATACTTGCAATAATTAAGAAAGGCTTAGTCTAATTGTTCTAGGAAAGGGATAATTTGATGATATAAATATGGATGAAATCATTATTTTTTGTTGTTTAAAATCCATTTCTGAATGTAAAAATGGATATTTTTTGTTATTTAAAATCTATTTATAAATGCAGAAATGGAAGGAAAATAAGAACTTGTAATAAGAAAATTAAAACACAAATAATAAGAGTACTTCTCTAAATGTAAATGTTTATACAATAGTTTTAGGACATTAGGAGTGGTTAAAATGGATTGTTTTGATAACATCTTAAATGGATTGGTTAAATACAATCCATCATCCATCGTTACAATTCCAATTCATATACTTGCAATAATTAAGAAAGGTTTTGTTTAGTTGTTCTAGGAAAGGGAGAATTTGATGATGTAAATATGCATGAAATCATTATTTTTTTTTGTTTGTTTAAAATCCATTTCTGAATGTAAAAATGGATATTTTTTGTTATTTAAAATCTATTTCTAAATGTAGAAATGGATTCAATAAGCTGAAAAACCCTAAAGCACTTTTATTATACAGAAATAATCACTCAAATATAAAGATCTGAAAAACCCCAGGTACTTTGATTATACAGAAATAATCACTCAAATCTGAAAATCTAAAAAAATTGCTAAAAAAGAATCATTTAGTAGAACTTTTAGACCACGCCATTAAGAAAACCTCTACACTTTGACTTCAACATATGTTATATGTATTACATATAACATATGTATTACATGATATATGTATTACATATATATGTTATAAGTCAATACATATAACATATGTAATATATTACATATATTATATGTAATATATATTATATGTATTGACTTTGGCCTTAAACTTGCTGCCAAAAACTAGAGATGTCGTAGAGTGTGGCCGAGTTGTTTAGAGTGGAATGATGGAGCACCAATCAATGTATGTAGTAAAAGAAAACAATAACCCAACTAGAAAAAAGCTATGTGGATCTAACACTCAGGATGTAGGAACCTGTAACTGATGACTACCCACCGGAAAGCGTTTCCAGCAAGGGAGTCACAATGCCTAGTTACTCTTGACTTGAAATTCCAACCCATGTATAGAACAATGAAACGATATGGTTGGGGCTAACACACAGGTCGTAGGAACCTGCAACTGACTTCCCACAGGAAAGCGTTGCCAGTGAGGGGAGTCACATTGTTCCTTATTGAGTTGAAACTCCAACCCATGTATAGAGTAATGAAACATAACTCCTATGCTTAGATCATTAGTAGCCACTGTTGGATAATAATGGCAAAATTCCATAGTTAGAAAATGGTTAAAACAAATTGCTAGATTAATGTTTGAGTGGTTTTCAGATCCACCAATTTAGGAGGCTGTTAGGGGCTATCCTAGCCTATATATTTGTATGCAATTTATCAAATTGAACATAGATTGTGTGAGCGTAGTCTCACTTGTGAGCCCTTGTGGCCTCACTGAATGATGTGAATTACTCCAATTTTAATTTGGTATCAGAGCCACGAGGTTGCCATTGTTGTGATTCGTTGTGATCTATTCTTGCTATGGGTGTTGTCTGTTCTGTTAATATGGTGCAGTGAGAGTCGACTGGTGTCAAGTGAAGGAGCTGTTGATTGTTGTGATATGCATTCTGGAGTAGAGGTATGCGATATGGAGAGATTGCTATCTGGAGAGGCTGTGATCTGCATGCCCAGGAATGAAGAGTGTTGCGTTGCAGTATCATTCTCATATAAATATTTCATTGTATTTGTGTGATGCGTGCGATCCCTTCACATCAACTTCTCTTCTCGTGCGATTGTTGTTGTAGATCAAGACTTCCCTTCACCTATTTTTTTGCGTGTGATTGTTGTTGTAGATTAAGACTTCCCTTCACCTATTTTTTTGCGTGTGATTGTCACTGTAGATCGAGACTTCCCTTATCGTCGACTTCTTCTTCTTATCGCTGCATTTTTTTTACTGCTAGATTTTCCACTATTGAATATGTGGAGTTTAATAATCTACGTCAAGGAAGAGATAGAATCACCTGGAATTGCTGAAGGAGCAATTTCTTAATTGTTGTGGCTGCTTCTATGTGGAAAATATTGTTCAAGTTGTGATAAGGAGCCTCATGCTTCTATAATAGAGCCGCTTGTTAAAAATCATGCGAGAGACCCAGCTTTGTCGAGCGTGAGACCCAACTTTGGTCGTTGGAAAGAGCTACCTCTTTTTTTTTTTTTTGTTTGTTAGTTTGTCCATGACATGTGGGACTAACCTGTGGCTAAGAAATCACGACTCAGAAGAATCTAATCCGTCAACATCACCCGGGGATCACACTTGGCCTGAGCCACACCAACCCTTAACATGGCTGGATTTTTTGTCCTTGCAGGTTTCAAACCGATGACTTTAACATCATGTAGCGCCTTAACAACACACTCTGTCACCGACTATCCTACACCTCGGGGACCAAAGAGTTGCCTCTTTAAAAAAAATTGTTGTTTGCATTTTTAATTGGGTGATAGCTGAATTATTTGAGGCGACCGTGGTGAATGTCCGGTGGTCGAACTCGTTAAGGTGGCGTAGAAATTGTGGGAAGTGTCTACCCTGCCATTAAACATTGAAAGGGTCTCATCTTTTCCCTATGCGTGGGGCTTGGAACGAGATACTCACATGTGAAGGATTTTTTTTTTGTCTTGTAGTCGCCAGCTTGGTAGAGAAATATCACTGGAGGTATCTAGTTGTGGTTAATATATTAATTTGTTAAAGGGTGTTTCCAAAGGAGTTAAGTAACCTACAGATCCACGCAAAAAGGAGACACATCGTGGAGTTTGCAGTCACCTAGCCACCATTGGAGAGAGTGCCATGTGCTGCTGTTTATGAAGAAAGATTGAACCTCTTGTACCTCCATCTTTTGTGAAGAAAGTTCGAACTGGTAGCCTGTGCCTTCCTAAAGAACAACTGCATTAGAACATGCTTACAAAAGAAGGCTTTTTTCAGATTCACTATGGCCATTGAATTGGTGGACAACATTAGAACAAGCTCAGACATTGCTTGACGATTTGCTACATCAGCCTGTACACATAGAAGACCAACTTGAATGCATTTCAATGCTTGTTCATGCAGGCAACAACCGACTATTATTAGATCAATTATATTCAACAGATTTCAGATTTCAATTTCCATGATAAAGATTCCAGTTCAACACTGGATACAAGTTTTTTTCTCCTATTTTATATGAATTTGGTCATATAGACAATGCAAAAATGTTATGGGATATTCTTGAAATGAAATATTGTGAAAAGATTGCATCTGCTTATGAGGAAACTTTTGTAGTTGATGGTGAACCTGTAGAAGATTTTGAACCCCACTGTGGTCAGTTGCATGTGGATAATGATGATTGTAATGAAGAAACTGTCATTGAGGTAATGTATGATGAAGAGAACATGTTAAATGAAGATTGGTTGAAGATAAAGCAAGAAATACAATATATTGATAATTTACTAAATGTAAGAGGACACCTGCTTGAAATCATGAATGATGAGGAATATGCAACAATAGTGAATGTTGTAGAGGAAATTGAAAATCATGTGTTAGATGATGTTGTAGACAACGTCAATACTGAAACTGCAACAACAGAGCTGGAAGCACCGACATAAGCAGACAACAATGAAGAAGAGAACCCAGATGCAATGCCAAAATATTTTGAAGAAGATTTGAAGTTCCTTGAAGAATGACTTGAAAAGCCACAACTTACTGGAAAATGCATAGCAGGAGAACAAGATGAAAAGAACAAAAATTGTATTGATTTAAATATTCTAATGAATGGTTTTGAGTCTGCAGGTTTTGACATTTGGGAACAACAAGATGAAGTTGTTGTAGAAGAAAAAGACATTGTAGTATTAACCTATAATCAAGATTTGGAATTTGTTGATGACATTATAGACGAGGAAGAAACTGAAAAAGTTAATAAATTTTTTATGCATTGGAGTCCTAAAGAGATTAGATTTTACTATGATTTAATGTTGCAATAAATTGATGATCAAAAGCTCAATGGTGAAGAGAAAACAATAGAAAATGATATGTGGCAGTAGTTCACATACAAACAGTTTTTCGAAGAAAAAGTTGAAGAGGACAAACATGGACAATCTGAAATAATTTTCAGATTAATGACTAACACCAAGAAAAAGATGAAGGATCAGAAGCTCAAACCTGGAATTTTCAGCAAAAGAGGAAGACTTAAATTGAAAATGCATAGAGGGTTCAGAATCTAGAAAAGGAGGAAGAGAAAAACTTACTCATTCATGGAGTTGAACAAATTTTAAGGTTTTGTTTGAATTGTCCTTTGTAATGTTTGTAAGCCTAGTTGCGACTAAGACCGATAGGCATTGTTATGTATTTTTTGTATTAAATGCATTTCTCCATTAAGGAGGAGTGTTGGATAATAATGACAAAATGCCATAGTTAGGAAATGGTTAAAACTAATTGCTAGATTAGTGTTTGAGTGGTTTTCAGATCCACCAATTTAAGAGGCTGTTAGGAGCTATCCTAACCTATATATTCGTATGAAATTTATCAAATTGAACATAGTCTCACGTGAGCGTAGTCTCACTTGTGAGCCCTTGTGGCCTCACTCAATGATGTGCATTACTCCAATTTTAATTGCCACTTCAGAATAAGGCGTGATAGACGAGGAATGCCAATCCTACTAAAACGTATTTATATTGAACTCCATCCTCAACTAGAGACCAAAGATTGGAGACTTAAGATTATGAGAAACAACACACAGGTGAGGCTACACTCACAATCTATATATTGATTGAACACTGATTACATCATTATATAGGAAACCATATCTACTTGGGCGGTTACAACAGAGCACAGATAAATATGATCTACATTAAAACAAGTAGAGTTCAACTGCGTAACTACTTACTGCTCCATTATTTCCAAGTCTCCCCCTTAATGGAGAATGGATTGACTCCTACACCTAACATTTCCCTAAACAATTCAAACTTAATCTTTCCAAGAGGCTTAGTGAAAATATCAACAATATTTTCACTAGTATTGCAATACATAAGAGCTATTTCATTTGACTGCAACTTTTCTCTAACAAAATGAAACCGAGCATCAACATGCTTTGTCCTTGCATGAAAAATCGGATTATTCGCCGGCTTGATTGAACTTTGATTATCACATTTGATCATTGTAGGTTCCTTTTGTTCTTCTCCAACATCTTGAAGAATTCTTCTCAACAAAACAACTTCACAAGTTGTTGCACACGAGGCTTTATATTCTGCTTCAGTAGAAGACAAAGATATAGTAGGATGCTTTTTACTGCTCCATGAAACAACCCCGGATCCAATGCCAAACGCATATCCAGTGGCTGATCTTCGATCATCCGAATTTCCAACCCAATCAGAATCTGAGTAACCTGTCAACTCAACATCAGATGCATCAATATATTTAATACCATAATCAAGTGTTCATTTTAGATACATGAGTATCGCCTTTGTTGCATTCCAATGGCTTTCTAGAGGTTTCGCTATAAACTGACTTAACACACTCACAGAGTATGCAATATCAAGCTGGTTGTGGTGTGATAATTCAAACTACCCACCATCTGTCTATACATAGTGCCATTCACCTCATTCGAACCATCATCACATGAAAGTTTCACATTCTGCTGCATGGGTACAATATAAGATTTACACTGATCCATTTTAAATCTCTTAAGTACTTCTCTGACATACTTACTCTGGCAAACAAAAGTTTGGCCTGCATTTCTCCAAACTTCAAGACCTAGGCAGTAGTGTAACTCACCAATATCTTTCATTTAAAAAACTTGTGACAACTGCTCCTTGATTTCATCAATTAATTTCCTTGCATTTCCTGTAATTATTAAATCATCAACATATAAGGAAATCAATACTATAAACCCCAGCTCATCAAATTTGGTATACAGATTTGGATCACTCTTGCTCCTCATAAAACCCTGTTGAAGAAAGAAAGAGTCTAACTTCTCATACCATGACCTAGGTGCCTCTTTTAGTCCATACAATGCTTTCTTTAACTTGCACACTAAGTGTTCTTGCCCATGTTCCACAAACCCTTTAGGTTGAGTAAGGTAAACCTCCTCCTTTAACTCACCATTCAAAAATGTAGATTTAACATCTAATTGGTGTAGCTTCCAATGATACTCTGTAGCTAAAGCAATTAACAATCTGATAATATTCAATTTAGCTACTAGTGTAAATGTTTCAACATAATAAATACCTTCTGTTTGTGAATACCCCTTTTCCACCAGTCTAGCCTTATATTTGTCTATACTACCATCTGATTTAAATTTGGGTTTGTATATCCATTTGCATCCAATAGGCTTTTTATGTTTAGGCAATTTAGTCAATTCCCAAGTATTATTTTTCATTATAAATTCATATTCTTCCTCCATTGCATTTCGCCATTCATCATGTTCATTGGCTTCATTAAAACTCATGGGTTCTATGACATTTGAAATGCTACTCATTAGGGCATAGTATCTCTACCTCTCAGGGAGCCAAACCTATCGTGTAGATCTTCTCAACTGATTATTTTCCTCCCCACTTTGTGAAGATCTGTCTTTACCACTAGGTGAACTTTGATTGCTTGAAGTGTCCATATCACTGTCACTGAGTCCTTCTTACTGCTGCTATTGCTATCGCTGTAGTTGTGGTTGCTACTGCTGTGATGGTTGCTGCTGTTCTTCTTTAACTCCTTCATCAAGAAGTCTATGCCATTCCTCATGACCGCTGTTGTCATGATTTCTTGCTTCCTGCTTATGGAAAAGTACATATCTACTCGCAAATACTTTGTGAGTAGAAGGATCAAACAATTTGTATGCTTTGAATTCAGAACAATACCCTATGAAAATACATTTAATGGCTTTAGCATCCAATTTCTTCCTATTCTCCTTTGGAATATGTGCAAAATCCTTACACCCAAATACTTTCAAATTATGAACTGTATGTTTGGAACCATACAAGGCTTCGAAAGGAGTAACATTATCAAGACACCTTGTTGGACTTCCGTTCTTTAAATAAACTGCAGTATTTATGGCTTCAACCCAAAATGTATTTGAGAGATTCTTACCTTTCATCATATTGCATGCACACTCTACCAGAGTTCTGTTTTTCCTTTCAACCACTCCATTCTGCTGTGGAGTGTGGGGTACTGTAAACTGCTGTACTATTCCATGATCTTTGCAATATTTGATGAAGTCCCCTGATTTATACTCTCCCCCTTGATATGAACGGAGGATTTTGATGGATTTTCCTGTCTGCTTTTCCACCATGGTTCTGAATTCCTTAAAGTACTCGAAAACATCACTTTTTCTTCTAAGGAAATAAACCCATGTGTATCTCATGCAATCATCAATAAATAACAGAAAGTAAAATGCACCTCCTAAAGACCTAGTCTACATAGGTCCGCAAACATCAGTATGCACAAGATCTAACACATCTCTCTTTTTTCTATCAGGATTAGAGGGGAATTCATCTTTGTGCATCTTTCCTAATGCACATCCATCACAAGCAACATTCTCATTCTTTAACATGAGAAGTCCTTCAACCATATTCTGTTTCTGTAATAACAATAAATTAGGATGATTGATGTGGCCATACCTTTGATGCCAAAGACTCTATGTTGGCATAGTTGTAGAATTCAATGCGTGATGTGCTTTGCTGGTAACATCAAGTTTGTATAGGCCTCTTGCTCTGACTCCCGTTGCAACAGTTTTGAATTGGTTCAGCAGATCCTTCACTATGCAATAATTCTTGAAGAATTCAACCTTCAAGTTCTGATCTGTAACGGTGGACACAGAGATCAAATTTTTGTTTATCCCTGGCACATACACCACATTGCGAATGTGACAAACAATACCATTTGACAATGTCATAGGAATGTCTCCGTATTCCTTGATCTAATGAGCGCAGTCATCTCCAAGATATATGCTCGCTCCATTATGTGTTTCTTTAAAATTAGTGTACCACATCTTATTACATGTCATATGTACTGATGCTCCAAAATCCACAAACCAAGCATCACTATCATCCGTTTCAGTAGATAAAGCAACATTGGACACGAATAGTGTAAGATCCCGTGAATCAAAATTCGGGGGTTCATCAATATCATCACTAACAATAAACAAACTGAGATCATGATTGGAAGATTCTTTTTCATAATGACCTATATGTTTTCTAGGTTTATTCCTAGCCTCATCACTCTTCTTCTTATGACAGTCTTTAATGAGATGTCCAGGTCGACCACAATATAAAAAACTTTTTGACTCATTCCTGTTAGAGGGCATACCTTGATTCGACCTTGGGGATTGCCTTCTCTGTGATGAACGGCCTCCTCTGCCTCTTTCTCCTGATCTCCCTCTTGAGGATCTCTTATTTGACCACATTGCCAAATCTCTATTCTGAGGCTTCAGATTCCCGCACCTCTCATCCTCTTGCAACAAAATTCTGGTCAATTCTTCAAAAGTAGGAGGTTTCTCCCTTGTTGCGAGACTTGTTATGAACATCTGATAATATTCTAGCATACCATTTAAGGTAATAGTGACAAGATCAATGTTGGAAACTGTTTCCCCTATATTTCCTAGCTTGTCTTTCACCTCTTTAATTCGACCCAAAAATGAACTAACAGATTCGTTTCCATCCATCTTAATGCCTAGCAATTTAGTTTTCAGGAACATAATACGATTTGTGTTGCTAGTTTCATATAAAGCTTTAAGCATTGTCCATGTTTCAACATAAGTGTTAGTTTCTCTAATATGTGGAATTATGCTATCTTTAATAGACATATGCAACAATACATTGGCCTTGTTTTCACGCTTCTCCCAATCTTGGATTTGTGTTGCAGCCGCATCAGGTTTCGTTTCAATTCCCTTCGCAATGGTCCAGACACCATAGCCCTCTATCAGGGTCTGCATTTTGAATTTCCAGCTAATGAAATTCGAGCCATCTAATTTGTTGGCTTCGTTGAGGTAGGTCTCTGCCAGTGGATTCACCATCTCTGCAAGTGTCTGCTCGTCCAACCAGACAATGGATCCTTGCAACTTTCGTCAATTTCCTCCTTTGTTGAGCAATCCGTTGCTCTGCCTTCGGATCACACTTGAAGACTTGTATAGCCTTTGGATCCACCGATCTGGCAAGCAACATACAACACTCTTGGGCTAGCAATGCAAAATTAACTCATATGTGAAATTAACTCACACTTCCCACAAATTCAACAAACAACTCCCTTCATACAATACCCTTCATGAATTTGGTGTGTACAACAAACACATCAACAAGTTCTTCAATTGTCGAATAAGATCCTTGGGCTACCACAACAAATCCATCAAGGCGGCCTCAGGCTATCTTAACGGTCTGCTCTGTTCGCAGATGAGTCTCCGTGTGGCAACTCCCCTCGACAAAAAAACGATAATAAAAATCGCTAGCTATGGTATCACGCGACCTCACAACGGAGTTGCTACCCATGTTCTGGGGCTCTCATAAAAGAAGGGGCTCTCACAACCTCACACGATTCAACCACGACTATCAGAATGGTCGATGCTCCTCCAAATAGTAAAGGGGAGCGCTAGTGCTCCTGTAAAATGGAAGGGGTGGCATTGCAATGCTGGGCGAGAGTGGGAGTGTGAGCATGAGCGCCCTAACGCTCTTAGACGCGTACAAAGGGAACGCAAGGGATCCAACTTTTCTTAATCTCATAAGTGTGAGAGGGATCGACGCTCCTCTAACACTGCACAGGGAGTGCTCGGCACCCCTACTCAATTAATTTGAGATCTTACACTTGGATCTCGCCTCAGAGAGATGGATCTCTCGGATCTCCAACGTGGGCTCTGATACCAACTTAATATTATGAGAATCAACACACAGGTGAGGCTACGCTCACAATCTATTTATTAATTGAAGACTCATTACATCATTATAGCCTAACAATCTATTTATTAATTGAAGACTCATTACATCATTATATAGGAAACCATATCTACTTAGACTATTACAACAAATCACAGATAAATAGGATCTACAAGAGTTCAATTGGGTAACTACTTAGTGCTACATTATTTCCAAGTTGGAGCCATTCCTTAACCGGATGAACATACTTCTCCGATAGGTTAATGGATTGGTTCACCACTACACGTAAATTTTGCAACATGCCCTCTCGAAAGAAAGCTTGACCGTGGGTATAATCTATTCACCTTGACATCAACGCATCATAGACTATGGCTGGTACTGTAATTGAAGAGATAGAGTGCCGTGTCTCTGGAAAAAGAAGCACGCTCTGCAAAATCTGTCAAAACTGACCTAGAACGGTCGAGGGTCCTAAGTCCATCAGCGAGAGAGTTGGTTTCTGCAGTGGGTTCAACCCAGTCTTCTAGGGTTCTGCCAATAAGCAGATTGGTCAAGTGTACTGCAGTAGATAGTGAATCTAGTGACATTGGAATCTGGCGAACACAAATAGCAAAATTGGCCCTTAACATGGAGGGGGGTAATTTTGGAGGCACCGCTGTGGCGAGGCACTATGAGCCACGGTTAGTTGCAAAGGTTATCACTGTAGGTGTCTTGACGTTGGCTTGAAGTTAAAATAGCAGCGGCTGTGGCTGTGTATCTTCTGCTACCCGATGTGAATCAGCTACCTCAGATGGGTTTGCCGGTTCATCCTGAATGAAGCCCTTGTGGCAGGACATATCTGAAAATAACAAAAGATCGCTATCCATGATTTCGGTTTCTTCCCGCTCCATGTCTATACGTGGTTTTACGGGTTCTATAAAAATAAGGACTCTATCAGCATATTCGTGAAGCTGTTGCCGGCTCGAGGTCCACTCACGTCTTTATCAAATGCAAGAAACATATCAAAGATCCTCGTCGTTGTCAGAAGAGAAAACCAGTTCTCACCCTGCTCACTATCAACTGAAGGATGTGAACAAAGGACTTATGGGATTGCTGAAGAATCTGAAGAATCACACCCAAAAGCTCAGATCCAGCCCAAGAAATGAAATAACACGAGGGCAGAATCGATGTCACAAAAATTGCACAATAGAAATCTTTCTTTGCTTTTATATAAGATGTTCATACAAAGCTGAATAACGAACTTGTGATGACTGAAATGACACCCAGCCAACAAAATACATAAAAATATTTCTTTGCTTTTATATAAGATGTTCATACAAAGCTGAATAGCGAACTTGTGATGACTGAAACGACACCCAACAAGCAAAATACATAAAAATGACAAAGAAGAGAGTACCCAGCTCATATGCTCTGTCTCTGAGAAGCTACAACGCTATGAAAAACAAATTTGCTCTCCTCAGAGAAAGTACAGGGCTATAGAAACAATAGCTCTGTCCAGAGAAGCTACGACACTATTACAAACAAAATTGCTCTGTCAAGAGAAGCTATAGAGCTATAAAAGCGAAATTGCTCTATACAGAGAAGCTACAGAGCTATAAAAATGAAATTGCTCTATTCAAAGAAGCTACAACACTATGAAAATGAAATTTCTCTATTCAGAGAAGAGCTCTGGTTAAATAGCGCGTTGCTGATTTTGAGCAATTATGGCTCAATGCTCTTCTTAATGGACACGACTAGCACCATTCGTATGGAAAGAAAACAAACATAAGATGGAATTACACCTATCTCTAACAATGAGCAGCCCCTCCTTTTTACTGACAAGTGGAGCTCAAGCAATATGCGCTTCAATTTCTCAACTGGTGGTTTTTGTCTGTTTGCTTGACACATTAAAAAAAGCTTAGGCATCAACGTTTTCAATCTCCCCTTTGATGTCAAATTTTTGAATTCTCAGAAGCAATCTCAGCTTCTCCAATCTGTTTTTTTGGAAGTGCTTTAGTGAATATGTGTGCGCTGATCTTCGTAGAAACAAAATTCAAAAGACATTTATTATTCTTGGATCTTTGATGAAATGATGTCCAATGTCAATGGGAAGACTGTCAAATTCTAAGATTAGGCATCAACGTTTTCAATCTCTCCCTTCATGTCAAGTTTTTGAATCCTCAGCAACAATCTCAGCTTCTCCAATCTGTTTTTTTCGGAAGTGAATGTGTGTGCGCTGATTTTCCTATTGACAAAATTCAAAAGACATGAATTATTCTTGTATAAGATATTTAATGAAATGATGTCCAATGTCAATGTGTTTCTACTTAATGATGTCCAATGTCAATGTTCTTTCTTCCACTATGGAAGATTGTCAAATTCTTTGTCATGAAGATGGTGTTCTGATTGTCACAATTGATGGACTTATAAATATCCATTCTTTAAATAATCATGTCATCTAAATGGTTTGTGTAATTGTTGATGATGCTGCAATATATTTTGTTTCTGTTGTGGATAGAGCAATAGTGTATTGTTTCTTATTACTCCAAGAAATTTTTGTGTAATTGTTGATGATGCTGCAATATATTTTGTTTCTGTTGTGGATAGAGCAATAGTGTATTGCTTCTTATTACTCCAAGAAATTTTAAAATGAGAAAAGCATAATCATAAGTGCTCTTTTAATCATCCAAACTATTTGCCTAGTCTGCATTTCTATATGCTACCATATTGAAATCATTAGTAACATTATAAAACAATCCATAAAACTTTGGTACCACTTACATATCTAAGAATTCTTTTTATTGCTGGCCAATGAAACACCAAGTTGATGCATGAACTCACAACTAGACTTATGACAAATATATGTCTCAGCTTAGGGTAGCTAGATACATAAGACTACCAAATGTTATAGAACCAAGTTTTATTTTCCTTTATCAATTTACTCCCACCAACTTTCCTTTATCAATTTACTCCCACTAACAATGAGATCTCATATGTTTACAACTTTGCATATTAAATGGCTTTAACATATTTGGATTACCAAATGGATATACCTACACTGATTTAATTTATTTTTATACCAAAAAAAATATATTACATTTTCACCCAAAACATATATCTCAAATTTAGATTTCATCTCATCTTTGGACTCTTCCAAGAGAGAATGAAGTGTCCATGAATATTACATCATTAACATATAAGAAAAGAGTCATTAAATCTGTTCTAACAACTTTTTGTTGTTGTCCAAAGTACTCTCAAAAAACACTTAATAAAGCCATCATCATGGAAGTATTTATCTATCCTAGAGTACCGGGCTCTAAGGTTTGTTTGAAGCCATAAGGAACCTTCTTAAGCCTATAGTAAAGAAACTTTTTAAGCTTATAGACTTTGTTTCTTTACAGGTACTCTAAGGTTTGTTTGAAGCCATAAGGAACCTTCTTAAGCCTAAGGAACCTTCTTAAGCCTATAGTAAAGAAACTTTTTAAGCCTATGGATTTTGTTTCTTTACCTTTAATAATGGAGTCTTGTGGCTATTCAATGTAATTTTCTTTCTTTCAATATCCACTTAAAAAAGCAGATTTAACATTTTTATGATAAATTGTCAACTTTAACTGAGATGTTATGGGAATGAATATTTTTACCCTTTCAATGTTTGTTTTGCAGCCAATCTTGCCTTACATTTTAAAATAATTCCATTCATATTAAATTTTAACTTGTAGATCCATTTTATTCCAATACTATATTTTTTACGAGGGAGATCAAGTGATTCCCACGTATCATTTTTCTCAATCTTTGACATCTCATCCTCCATAGCTTGCACCCATGGCTCATTAGTGAAAGATTCTTTAAAATTAAAAGGTTTAGCATTTGCAAAAGAGAGAAGAGCACAATTATCATTATCGTACTTGGATGTCTCATATATCTCCTTCAACCTTCTTGTTTCCCTTGTGCTTGGAGGATTACATGGAGGTGTTACATGGATATCAACTTGGGATCTTGTTGTTTGAGTAGATGAAGATGTCTTCAATAGTGAACTCCATGAAGGTGAGCTTGTATTTCTCATTGTAGAGGGTTACACTAATTATTCATTGTTACCAAAAGCTGGATTTTCCATGTGTAGGGTAACCACTATTTCTTCATCTTCATTCTTGTGATAAACTCACCCTTCATCAAAAATCACATCTCTAATAAGATAAAGTTGGTTAGTAAGCGGATCATAACACCTCTAAGATTTACTTTCTTCTGAATATCCAATAGAAACACATCTCACACATTTTCCATCTAACTTTTGTCTTTGGTGTAGGTGATCCAAGTGGATATTGGTGGCCACCCGCCTATTCCACTTGGGCCTCCACCATTGTTTCTTTCAGTTTTTCAGTTTCCTTAATTGTAGCACAATTTACTATTTTTGACAGTTTTTCGGGTCCTAAATTTCCAGAGCCGTTTTGAGGCCCTAAACGATGTTTTTTTGGGCTTCAACCTCCGACAAATACGAGTCTGTTCCACACCTTGATATTCACTTTAAAAAATTGTAATCCTCGGATAGATCTTTCTAACAATGTATCATATGCGTCAAACAGAGATAGTATGCCAAAGTTACGACCTCGGGAAATTGATGTACCAATTTACCCCGACGGGGCCCATATTCTCGCGTTTCATCTCCTAGGGTTAGGTTTTTGGATGTTTAGGGTTTTCCATTGTTTCTCAATAATATATAGGCCTTTGAGCCTCATTGTAACACAAAGTTCAGAGGCCTGTAGCCGCCACATATCTTCTCAGAGATAAGCTACCAGAGCCCTAGCTAGTTTATTTTCATTTTGTCTGTAAACAAATTTCAGTTCTTTGATATTAATGAAATGAAGTGTTATTTCCACTGCATCCTTGTATTTATGGTTATTTGTGTATTCTATTATGTTCCTACATAAATTCGGATTAGTAGGAATGTGAACAAAGCATGCATATCCTAAAATTTTCAAATAGGAAAACTTGTTTTTTTTACAAAACCAAGTTTCATAAGGAGTAAATTTTTTTACCATTTTGATAGGGATTTTGTTGAGGATGTGCATGGATAAATGGAATGCATATTCCTAATATTTGTTTGGAAAACACATTTTATTCAACATACACCTGGTCATCTCTACAATTGTTCTATTTTTCTTCTCCGCGACTCCATTTTGTTGAGGAGTATACATTCTAGTTAACTTCTTCTTGATTCCATGCGAGTTGTAAAATTCTTTGAATTCATTGGACCTAAATTCTCTACTTTGGTTGGTTCTCAAAACTTCCTAATAATACCCTAATTCCTTCTCGACAAGTGATTTAATTTTTTGAAAGAAACTAAAATCTTGAGACTTCTCACTTAATAAATATATCCATGAAATCCTTGAAAAATCATCTATAAAGAGAAGAAAAAACTTTCTCTTAGCAAGAGACAGTTTTGCACAGGGCCACAAATATCTGCATGTATTAAATCCAAAGGCTCATGTGCTCTAAAATGATGACGGGGAAATATATCTCTATGTTGCTTCCCTATTACACAACCTTCACATACCTTGTTTTTTGACTCTAAGAATGAGGGAAAGCCTCTTACCAAATTCTTCTTTTGCACCAAGGAGAGTGATCCAAAATTGAGGTGGCCAAACCTCTTGTGCCATAGCCAAGACTCATCAACCATGGTCTTCAAGGAAACAACATTAAATTTCCTTCTTAATAGAAACTTTTTGTTATTTGTCATAAGAACTTCAACCATTAAGCCATTGTTGTTAAAAATCTTACAAAACTTTCCTTAAAAAAAAAGCCTTTATAGTTTTTAGAATTTAGTTGCTCTATGCCAAACAAGTTATGCTTTAAACTTGGGACAAACAATGTATCATGCATATACATAATACAACTTCCCTTCTTGGTTTTTATAGAAAGAGTGTCTTTTCCCATTAATTTTGCCTAATTTTCATTGCCAAAATTGACTTGCCCCTTCACACTTTCGTCTAACTTTATAAACACATTTTTATTTCTAATCTCATCTAACTTTACAAACATATTTTTATTTCCAATCATGTGATTTGAGTGGCCACTACCAAGATACAATGCAAAATATCTTTTGGATTCAAAGTTATTACAAGTGAGAATTTTTTTTGAGAGTTCTTAGATTGATCTTTACTAATTTTTTTTTGAGAGGTGTCTCTTTTCTTTTTGAA
Source organism: Picea engelmannii (assembly GCA_009831015.1). Lineage (NCBI taxonomy): Eukaryota > Viridiplantae > Streptophyta > Pinopsida > Pinales > Pinaceae > Picea > Picea engelmannii. Next base: position 489,336 of record ML782112.1, on the reverse strand, counting down.
GTAGTGTTTCTTGAACTATCCATCTTTGTTACAATAGCCGCAATGAAGGTGACCTTTCACAAGGATATTGTTTAGATTTCTCTACCACATCATCCTCTTCCTCTAGCTCTTCTATGGTCTCTACCACCTCTAAAGGATGATGAAGAAGAAGTGGAAGCATTATTCATGGAAGTGGGAGACTACTTATTCTTGTCATCAATCTTCAGTTTTCTTTGGAAGGCTTCATTCATGTCTTCCTCATTTATTTTTAACCTATTTTCATGTAATTGAAGGCTTCCAAACAAATCAACAACAATTAGTTTTGATAAATCTCTCGACTCTTCTATAACAATGGTGATTGATTGAATATTTTTAGGAAGATTTCTTAACACCTTTTCAACAATCTGCTCATCTTAGAGAGATTCACCATGGGCATGGATGACATTCAACATATTTTGCACAAAATATCTTATAAGCATTTGGAGTTTCACATTTTTTACCTTTGTAGATCTCTATACTTTGTAGGTCTTCTCCAAGGTTTCCCAAGAATTTGGGGACTTTATACATTTTGCAAGTTTTGGGAATATTGAACTATCAATACCTCTTTGAAGGATGAATAGAGCTTTCACATCCCCTTTTTTTGTTCTCCCTCAATTTTGTCTTTTGATATGTAGAGAGAGCATTGTCAATAACTTGATCAACTAGCACCATGTAGCCTATGGAACCATAGATCTTGTGAGATAGGTAGAGTTCTCATCTTCATGCACCAATATTCATAGATATCCCCATTGACAAGAGGAATGTGTTACTGCACTATATTTGTATTTTGGGTCATTGTCTCTTACTCCTTGAAAACTAAATAAAACATTGTAATCAACCACAAAGCTTTGATACCAAATGAAGGGTGTGAGCAAAGAAAGATTTGTGGGATTGCTATAGAATCACATCCAAAAACTCAGATCCAACCTAAGAAATGAAATAACACAAGGAAAAAAAAAAAGAGAGAGAGAGAAAATCAATGTCAATAAAATTGCACATTGTTTTTATATAATATGCTCCTACAAAAGTTGAATAGCTAACTTGTGCTCACTAAAAAGTGACAAAGCACCTAACAATCAAAATACATAAAAATGATAAAGAAGAGAGTGCCCTCATTATTTTTTAGGGGTTAAATTTTATCAATTGATTATTTTTTTTTTGGCCATTTTCTAAAAAAAATATTGGCTAATTTGGTTAAAAATTAACCTATTTTTCACGTAAATATGATTAAATTGATAATATTTACCAAAAAAAATTACAATTTTTAAGAATAAATTATATGTTTTTCATTGAATATTTAGCTGTAGATTATATGTATAAATTTTCTAACCAAAATACTAGCCAAGAGTATTATACATAATTATAATATTTGAATCTTTAAAAAATACCTTTTAAGTAAAAACTGCAACACTATGAAAAATAAAATTGTCTAAATAAACTACATAGCTATAAAAATGAAATTACTCTCTTAAAAAAAGCTACAACATTAAGAAAAACAAAATTGTTATATCAAGAAACCTTACCAAAGTATAGAAACAAAATTGTTCTGTTCATAGAAAACCTACCAAACTATAAA